>JAHWFO010099378.1:144875-199278 GCA_023313115.1 Rhysida immarginata
TTAACTATCACTGCGGCATTATTACCGTAAATTACGGTACTTTGAATTCTTAGCTTTTTCTCGTATTCAAATATCTGTCGTATCGATACATGATATTGTGAACCCGAGAGCTGACGGTATTGTCCAATCGGTTTTCAAGACAGTCAGTTTGGAATTTTCCCAAAAGTACATCATTTAATCCAAGCTTGTCAATACAGTATCTACTTAGTTCCAACAAAGCATAAGTAGTCTGCTTTAATACACTGCGGGTTTCCTTGGTGAACTTTCCAGTATCTTGTTTTTTTATACTCCAAGTATCGAGCCAATCAATGAAAGAATTAAAGAACTGTGCTCTAACATCTGCTTCGTAATTGGCTGCAATAGGATTTGGTATTCATCTCTTTTCCTCACACCTTTCCCTGGCGATTTTACATTCACAATCGACCACCATTTTGCGATGATGTCAATGAAATCTGCTGTGCTGGCAGCATCAAGAATGTTCATTTTAGTTCCAAACAATCTAAGTGCTTCTGCAATCTCATATTGAATATTTGAAGTGCTAGTTTGACATTTTGTCTTTCCAGATTTGATGGATTCAGTGCTTTGGATATTAGTCGAAAGCCAAACTTCAGTAGTTCATCAACTTCTTGAGCATGTAATTCTCTGACAAAATTAAATGAGGCTGTTTGAAATGAAGCATTATTCTCATCTGAAGTTGCTGTTTGAAATGGAACATTAATCTCCTCAGAAGTTGATATTTTAAATGGTGGATAGTAGAAGCATTTGCAATTATTTTTCTGGTTTAACCAGTTATTCCGAATACATTTTAATAAATGTACAGCATCAATGACAAAAAACAGAGGCCGTGTAGAGTCTGCTGGATGCTGATACAGTATTTCAAGTTTTGGAGGAGTGCTGAATGCTGACACTGCCTTGCGATTGATGGCATTATTATCACTCACTATACAGATGACTTTATATCCAACTTCTTCCAGGCCAAGGATAACTTTTTTTAATGACTTGATTTAATTCACTGGCATTAATTTTTTTTACAGGTAATATTAATGCTATTTCCTTGAAGCTTGAAAGAATGCTTTGTATCAAACACAAAAGCAGTTGTAGCTGCCTCTTCATTATTGTGAGACATTCCCACAATCATCCATCACCTTTATAATCAAAATATGGCTTTATATAAATTTCATCCATCATGAGAGATACATATTGTTCTTCGGAGGTTAATGATTTTGAACGCTGCTTCATATATGACAGAAAGTATTCATCAGTTCCATCACTCTCAGGCGACAAGTGAAATCTGCTACAAACTTTACGAATAGTTTCTGGATGTGGAAACGTTACGTAATTGGAACTGTGTAGAAATTTGTAGGCATGCGGAGATATAGAAAACAAAAGGGATGCAAATACAATCATATCAGCTGAATATTGAGGGGATCGCTGATTAATGAGACGAATCTGCTCGGAGATGAATTGAATTGCATGCCGCTTTTTTTCTGGAAGGGTCTGGCTTAAATTTTGAAGTAAAGTTGTGACGACATTTAAGATATCAGTGAATGAATCACTATTCATATTTTCGATTTTTGTTACTGTTTCCATTTAATTTCATCTGCTCATTGACAGTAACAAGATATTTAACAGTAGGACAAGGAGATTCTTCCACTTGTAAAAAAATAATGCACTTTTTGTTTGATATGACAGTCCAGTCTTCAGGTAATGGACCATTTTTTATACATTCACTGAGTTCTGTTAAAGATGATATTTTATTTCTTTTTTCCAGTTCACAGGAGAGTTTAGTCGATTCCTCAATTGCTTTAGCCAAAAATTCTTCTTCTTTTCGTTGTCTCTTAACTTCGGGACAAGTTCTACTTGGAAAAATGGTTGGGATAGCACCTGAAGCTAGACGAGGAACTTTAAACTTTTGGCCACTTTTTTCATCAAAATATTCACTAAACTTCTCAATGAAATGCTCCTCGAAATTAGCTTCACATACCTAACAGAAAAATGCAAAATATAACGTATTAGTTACAAACCTGTAATTTATGTTGTTTTATAGAAAGAATATTTAATTTTAATAAGTAGTGATTTAGTTGGTTTCTTTTCACAACATTTTTGTATGATGGTTTTAGCATACTAGTTTCGGCTATTTAGCCATCTTCAGTGCTTTTCCTATGATCTACACACAATTTTTATAATGAGGCATGTTATATTAATACAATGAAAGTAATGAGATTGCAGATAATTTTGTGAAAATTGCAGTTTAGGATTTTCTTTATAATGAATCAGTTTTTTTAAATTTTCCAAGACTGCGAGTGTATTATTGTTGATTTTTATATGTTGTAGATGGTGTTATTGTTGCCAGATGGAACTTAGAAATTTTTTAATGTGTTTTATTGCTCTGGTTGGATCTGGTTAATAAATGGGTTTTATATTTAAGTACTGCTTTGTGTATGTACCGGTTTTCGAAGATTTTTTTTTTTTAGTTTGTTCGAAATGTTTATGATGATTTTGGGAGACTGTGTTTCTTCTAACATATTAGAAAATTTAAAAAACCTATTCATTATAAAGAATATCCCAAACTGAAGTTTCACAATATTATTTGTAATTTCATTATTTTCATTCTATTAATATAACATACCTCAAATAAATTGGCATTTTAATTAGAACCATAGGAAAAGCACTGAAGATGCTATATAGCCAAAATCCATCATACAATAATGCTGTTAAAGATGTAAAAATAAAGAATGGTGAAAGAGTTTCTTTATTTTTATATCTTTAATTCTTACTATCCCCCACATAATTTTTTTCCAATATTTTTTAATAAATGTTGTGAAAAGAAACCATCAATTAAATCATTTAATAAAAAACATGACCCTGCTTCTCTATACGTATTAATAAATAATGATACAGTAACAGTATTAGTATATTTATACAGTATCTGAATCTATAATCGCATACATGAATTATAAGATCATTCAGGGTTCTCCCCAGGCCCTTTTAAACGGGCGAGCCGCCCAGCTGAATACACGAAAACTGCACACCAATAATAATATTTTATTTGTTTTTAACTTTTGTCCGCCCGGCTATTTTATCTTTCCACCCATCTGATAAAATTTTCTGGGGAGAACACTGTCATTAATGTACTAAAAATAGATAGGTACAATAATTTTGATATGACATGCGAAGAGAAGAAAATACGAAATAATAAAGTTTAAAAATTAAACTATGAAAGCATACACATCTGATTTAAATTTTAAATTACCGTATATTTGAATATACTAAATGTGTATTTAATGTTCTATACCGATATAATTATTCGGTGGATAATTATTATTATCAGTGACTTGCTGATTTATGTTTTTAAAAGTAAACAATGCAGTGTTTTTTCCATTTATAGAAATGGTCAACATTTCCATAGCTGATTTATAATTAAATCCATTACAGTATAATTTTTCATTTAAAGATATCGTTACTTCATGAAACCTCATTTTGTATTGTTTTCTGCACTAGGATAGGCTACAGTACATCAAATACAATATATATACAGAATATAAAATTCACTTACCCTTGATGTTTTGAACGGTCTGTTTTTGCCAAAATCTCTCGGAATTAAGCGCAACCATTTCTTCTTCAATGCTTCATCTTTGGGAAATGAAAACACCTGCACTTTTGGTCCATTATCATAATTGCCGTTGCAATTTGTCACACAACATCTGTAAGGCATCTTTACTCAATGCAAAAATCGTACAAATAATGTTAAAAAAAAATACACGTTATAATAAGCCTTGATCTCAAGAAAATCGTAGCGATAAGCTTCCTCGTGTTCGTAGCAAGCCTGGTTCACGCTGGAATCACGGACTACCGGAAGTTACGTTGCACGCGTCATCAGAAACAGCGCTGCGGTCTGGAGTTTAGAAGGTGTTGATCGGGTGCTGTCAATCGGCACTTGGAACGTATTCTCCATGACAGGAAAGGAATCAGAGTTAGTGGAGGAAGCCAAACGGTATCGACTGGATATCATAGGTATTACCTCTACGAAACATCTGGGTTCTGGAACTGTGGACGTAGAAGGAGGGTGGAAGCTCTTCTACTCAGGTGTTGACCCTAACATGACTGCCCAGTCGGGAGTGGGGATACTCAAGTCCCCGGCTGGCAGATTATGTTGCAGATTGAACCCCCTTAGGCAGAAGACTGTCTCCTGAGGCTTCAGATAGGGAAACAACCTCTCTCTCTCTCTCTCTCTCTCTCTCTCTCTCTCTCTCTCTCTCACTCTCTGTTCATTGCATATGCTCCGAATGCAGTCACAGAGTACCCACTTTTTCTAGATGAAGTTGATGCTGCTCTTAGCAAGAGAGGGAGCGAAGATTCTGTCATCCTGGTGGGCGACTTCAATGCACACATAGGGGCTGATGATCAAATGTGGAAAGGGAGGAATGGTAACCCCGATTTAAATGCGAATGGCAGGTGCTTGTTGGATCTCTGTTGCAACAATGGACTTTCCATCACAAACACCTTCTTCCAGCACAGGGATGTCCATAAGTATACCTGGTACAGGGATGCAATGGACCAGAAGTCACTGATTGATTTTTTAATCGTTTCAGCCGACTTATTCCGATCAGTGTTGGATACTGGTGTGAGATGAGGGGCAAAACTATCAACTGATCACCACCTTGTTGCCTGCACTTTGCGGTTCTCTGAATCCATGCCAACCAAGCGAAATACTAGTTTCAGACAAACTTAGTGCATCAAATGGGAGGCATTGGAGGATAGACCTTTGCAAATAACATATCTTCAAGTTTCAAAGAACTACCGAGTGATCGTGGTACCGTTGAAGAGGAGTGGCAGTTGTTTAAAACTGCTGTGATTATTTCGGCATGCATTGTGCTGTGGTCGTAAGCGGCTAAGTGTGGCGCACGGCGGTGAGAAAAGGACTGCATGGTGGAACGGTAAAGTCCAAGAAGCTGCCAAGGCAAAGAAGGAAGCCTATTTGCTATGGTTTGCAAATAAGTCAACTTCAAGTCGAGTGCGGTACACTGAAGCACGAAAAGCAGCAACAAAGACAGTATCAACAGCTAAAGCCAAGGCCTGGGAGAAGTTCGGGGAGAAATTGGAAGCAGACTGTGCGCCGCCTCCGTGGAAAGAAGTCTCTTTCATCACAAACTATTAAGAGTTCAGATGGGAGGCTTCTGAAAACGGAGAGCGTGTTGCATAGGTGAAAGGAATACTTTGCATCTCTTCTTAATCCGGTGACCGCAACAACTGAGGCACATGAGATGCACCTTGGAGCGGAGAATAGTCACGGTAGTATCACTGAAGCAGAAGTCAGATGGGCAATTAAGTCCCTGAAGACTGTCAAAGCTGCAGGTGATGATGAAATCCAGTCCAAGATGTTAAATGCCTCAAATCAGGATGGTATCCTGTGGCTGACTCGAGTGCATCAGGTTTCTTGGATATCTGGACAGGCCCCTAAGCAATGGCAGACAGGAATTCTGATCCCTATCTTCAAAAAGGCAGATCAGAGAGATTGCAACAACTATTGAGGCTTCTCTTTGCTCAGCATTCCTGGGAAAGTGTACGCTAAGTGTCTGGAGAAGAGAACTCGGGAAATAGTCTACTCCAAACTGTCAGGGGAGCAGTGTGGTTTCCGACCTGGCCGAAGCACGACGGATCACATCTTTGCTTTAAGGCAAATCTTTGAGAAATCCTGGGAATATGCAAAAGAGGTCTACGCTTGCTTTGTGGACCTTGAAAAAACATATGACAGAGTTCCTCGGGAGAAGCTCTGGCAAGTGTTGCAAGAGTATGGAGTGGATGGGCAATTACTGGTTGCTATCACGTCTCTGTACGAAAGCTCTGAGATGTGTGTCCGGATAAATGGCATTAAGTCAAGACCGTTTACCATGGGTGTTGGACTCTGCCAAGGGTGCGTACTGTCGCCCCTCTTGTTCACTATCTTTATGGACTGGATAGACAGGGGCAGCCGAGGCGTGAGCGTGTTTGTGTGGGTGACTGCCTGGTGGAGAGGTTGCTCTTTGGTGACGACCTTGTCCTCCTTGGATCTTCTCGCACGAACCTTCAGCATGCACTAGACTGGTTTGCAGCCAAATGTGAAGAAACTGGGATGAAGATCTGTGTGGCTAAAACTGAGGTTCTGGTGCTTTCAAGACAGCCTGGTCAGTGCACTCTCCATGTTAAGGGAGTCTCATTGAGACAGGTGGAGAAATTCAAGTATCTCGGGATTGCATTCACAAGTGATGGACGGCAGGAGAAAGAATTGGATGTTCGGATCGGTGCAGCAAGCTGTTAGACATGAACAGTGACGATCCATGGTAGCGAAACGCAAGCTGGGTAACAAAGCCAAGCTCTCAGTCTTTAGATCTATCTTTGTCCCCATTCTCACCTATGGTCATGAGGCTTGCGTAATGACCGAAAGAGTGCGATCGTGAGTACAAGTGGCCGAAATGAGATTTCTGAGATATGTGGCATGTGTTACCCTACTAGATAGAGTGCACAGCACTACAATAAGGGAGTCTTTAGGTGTTGAGCCGCTACTTCTCCGCACTGAGAGATCTTAGTTGCGCTAGTATGGCCACGTGATACGGATGCCGCAAACTGGTCTTCCTAGGCAGTTGTTATTTTTCAAGCCAGTGGGTAAGAGACCAAGGGGTCGGCCTAGAACCAGGTGGCTAGACTACATGGAGAATCTGGGTTCGAGTCGCTTGGGTATTACCAGGGTGGACATGTGCCTGATGGCAGAAGATCGCGATCGCTGGAGATCCTCCATAGGGCTGCTGCCCCCGCGACCCTAACGGATAAGCGGGTTTGAAAAGTAAGTAAGTAAGTAGATAAGTAAGATTTCTGAAAATGCCAAATAATATAACTTCACTAAATGATGTTAGAGATTTTTCAAAATGTTTATTCAGCTGAAGTTTTTAGTATGTTTATTTATTTAATTAAATATTCATCTAAATGGAGAAATTTTTCTCTACTTAAAGGTGATACAGGTTAAAAAATGTAGGGCATACATAAAAATCCAGCAACACTTTCAAAACGTTTTTATGGAAACATATCACTACCAGAAATAGAAATTTTTGTTCAGAATACATTTAGGTTTCTTTTTTTGTTTTTTTTCTCTCCACAATACAAACCTTACAAACACTATGTGGAAGCCTTGCGTAACATGAGAAATGTCCACATGATAATCCAATTCTTACCAGACATAACCCAACATGTTGTGAGGCTGTTGCTTGCTCAATTTCCCCCGATTGTTTCATAATATTTTTAAAAGAGGAGATGCATACACAAGGCTTTTCCAAAAGATGTTATGGAACTGAAGGGGAGACTTAAGCAAGTGACATCAGCTGTAACAGAAGACATTGGGCCAAGTGTGACCAGAGTTGGATTACTGTGTGGACATCTGTCGCGTCACACAAGGCTCACATTGAGAATGTTTGTAAGGTTTGTAGCATGAAAAAAATAGTATTATGCACAAAATTTCATACTGCTAATAGGGTACATTTCAAAGCTTTTCTATAAATACATTTTCAAAGTGTTACCAGACTTTATGAACACCATACATTACTACCACAAATTAGTTTTGTAATCATTGTTATAATTTTAAACAAAAAGTTAAGCAATTATAGTAAAATAACAAACTCCTACATCCTTACTAAGAATCTTAAATGATTAACAGCATTAAATTAAACTGAATGGCAAAAAGTCATAGGAAGGCACTGGGTGCGATGTTAATAACGAGTCGCTCCTCCAGGAGCCCTCAAAACTGCAGTAACACGTCGAGGCACAGACTCTACAAGGTGTTGGAATTGTTATGGAGAGATATTGGCCCATACATCTTGTGGTGCTACCCACAATTGTTCTTGTGTACTTGGTGCTGGGTGATCTGGGGGCCAAACCATGGTCGTGAATTCACTGAAGTGTTCATCGAGCCATTTGCTTGCATCCAAAGAGCAGTGACATGGCATCTCCATCTGGTACTCTAATGCCAGAAAGGGATGCAGATGGTCTGAAAGAACGTCCACATAATGTGCATCTGTCATTGTTCTCTGCAGCTGGACAATGGGGCCTAATTACGACCATGTATACACAGCCAAACCATAATTGAGCCCCCTCCTGCCTAGACACAAATTTGTTGACAGATAGGATCCATAACTTCATGGGGCATAAGCCACACAGTCATGCACCTATCAGCTCGATACAACTGAAACCGGGATCCATCTGATCATGCTACATGCCGCCACTTTTCCATGGTCCAGTGATGATGTTCATAGGCCCATGCCAGTCGTTAGCTCTGTATCGAGGTGTCAGCAAAAGGAGTCGGCTGACTGGACCTATGCAGTGCATTTGTCACCGTACAGTTCTGGTAAAAATGGGTTCTTGACACCCCGCATTGAAAATGTCAGTGATCTGACTTACAGTGGCCAGTTGATTGCCCCACATGGCTCTGCTGAGGTGATATGAAATCTGTTCACAAAACACTTATGGTCGTCCTGTATGGCGTTTATGCATGTGAAACAATGTCTGCAATTTTGAAGATCCATCCCACCCTAGACAATGTTGACCTAGGAAACTCATTCTTGTGTAATCTTCAATATGCTATGACCCATACATCCTGCACTGATTATCATATCACGTTTAAATTTGCAACATGCTGCCATTCACTACACGCCTGTAGATAACAGGTTGCTTAGATATTGTTTCTACACTAGCGCCATATGCCACATCTGGATGCAACATTCAAGAGTCATACACGGCACATCTTCAAATGGGAAAACCCTTCCCGTTACTTTTGGCCACTCCGTATATATCAAATCTAGTAAGAGAAATCAACAGAAATTACTTTTTCTAAAGAAAATCATTATGTTGAAATACATCAGAATTAGTAATGGCTTTAGTGAAGTGAGATTTCTTGAAAAGAGTTAAGTTATTATGAGACAACATCACGTGCATCCCTACAACTATTATCTCCGAGAAAAACAGAGTACCGTACTTTTTCGAACATCGGCCGCAGCCGTAAATTTGATGGTGGAACGAAAAAATAACCGTTTAAAGGTCGCAATTCACTTTATCCACAAACTTCTAGGGTCTACAAAAAGATCGAACTACTTCGTTTTAGCATCCCACAATATCTTAAATAGTAATTTTGACAGCAGTTTTATTATTTATATAACCTTTCAAATTATTTTTATACAACACCCCTGACAAAAGTATTAGACCACTACTAATATTAATGGAGGGTTCGGAAGAAAGCATGTTATTTGCACAACGCATTGGAAATGGAAAAAAAAAAAAATAGCAAGAATGTCCATTTGTTCTATTAAAGCTACCACAACTTGCAGCTTACAAAACAATTATGAATCTGTATTTTAAATTGATGAAAAACAACACTCATGGACAAAAGTATTAGAATAAAACTATTAGACCATACTCACAATTTAGAATTATTTTCCCTCTCTTATAATGAGTCAGACCCGATATGTTTTTTTCTAAGAAAAAAATTTCTGTTAATCACTTATTCGTATCAATTTTCTCATGAAACATGGGTCATGGCAAAGAACTGTCGAGGGACATAAAAAAAAAGAATTGTTGAACTGGGAAAGGAAAATATTCACAGGAGACCCATTGCAGGCCTTCTTGGTGTCAGTAAAACTGCTGTACTTGGTGTCAGTAGTACTTTGAGCAAGTATAAAGCAACAGGGGATATTAAAAACATCAAACGTTGTGGACGTCCACGTGCAACCACCATGGCTGAAGATAGAAAACTTAGAAATATCTGCAAAACAATGCGCAGTGCTTCATCATCAGAGATTGCAAATAAATGGCAAACCTATGGAGTGCACGTTTCAAGCAAAACAACAATCCGTTGTCTAAATGAGATGGGATATGTATCACGGAAAGCCAAGACCAAACCTCTCATCACACCGCAGCAAGCCCAAATTAGACTTCATTGGGCTAAGCAACATCAAACTTGGACTGTTCAGGACTGGGAATCACTGATTTTTTTCGGATGAAAGTAGATGTTGTATTGCCTATGGTGACAATATTGGTGATAAAGTTTGGAGGCTACCTAATGAAAAGTTTCACCCAGATTGACTCAAGAGAAGTGTTAAGTTTCCTGCTTGAATCATGATCTGGGGATGTATGACAGCAAGTGGCCCAGGAAATATGCGTGTGGTGAAAGAACTGTTAATGCAAAAGATTACCAAGAAATTTTGGAATATCATTTGCTATCAACAATGGAGGAAAAGGTTGGTGATAATGCATGCATATTTCAGGATGGCAATGCTTCTTGTCACCAGTCCATGTCAGTGAAAGCTTGGAAATTGAAGAGTGGCATTACAAGCTTGGACTGGCCTCCCAACAGTCCGGATCTCAATCCTCTTGAGAATCTGTGGGGTTTACTTAAGAAAAATATTGCAAAAGAACGAGCAACCACAATTGAATAGTTGAAGTGTGCAATTATTAAAGGCTGGAAGGAAAATGCTGCTGAAATGTGCTCAAAATTGGTATATCAAATGCCTAATAGAATAAATGCAGCAATTAAAGCAAAAGGTGGTCCTACCAAGTATTAAAGTGTTCGATTTTTCACCTGGTTTAATAGTTTTGTCCTCAAAATGAGGTGGTTTAATCAGGGCCGTACCCAGAATTTTATTTCGGAGGGGTGAGCCTATTCTTCTAGCAGGGGGGGGGGGGGCCCGTGTGACACAGATAGATGTGAAAATGGAGAATATTTCAGAGGGGGGCTAGACCACGTGCAAGCAAACACACACACACACACACACACACTGTAAACGGCTTACTTTGCTTCTCGGGCTGAATTTGACCACTGATATCTCAGCGAGCCCCACTTCCCCAATCACATGGTTTCAGATATTGATCGGAGCTGGTTATCCCCACAGAATTGTACTCTCTTATCGATTGCGTTTTTTTCTCTAGGGAGGGATGAATGAGGAAGAGTGATCTCGTGATTATAACCTACTTTCTTTTACTATATCTAAAATAACCACAAACAGCTTCAAACAAATTGTCCTGGGTTTATTAAGTTTTCGCAAGTAAAAGTTGATTACATTCCTTTTGCTTATCCCATTGCTATCTTTGCCATTCCTTTTTATTTCAGTTATACATGTACAAATCTTATTTCTTAAACGTCCATACATTAAAGTCTTTTCGTACTTTAATGTCTCTCAAAACTGAAGGACTCGCACACCTCCTTTTACCGACAGGGTGTTTGAAAAAGAAAAAAAAATAAATGTTTATAACCTTGGCAGTTATGGCATTAACTAAATAAATTGCAACACTAAATTATGGCAATTAAACCAAACACTAAAAAAATATATTATTAGCTAAGTATTATTCTGGTTGAACACCAATAAAACAAAAAATATCATTAATTTTTTTCTATGGCATGAATTCGTCTAGTTTGCGTCCATATAGTTCCGCGAGTTTGGTATGCAGATTTGAATGTTCTTGGTAAGTACCCTTATATCTCCTTTTCTCTTATACCAACTGTTCACTTTCTTTCATCGATATTAATTATTTAAGCTAGATTACACTTTTGTGAAACCCATTCTTTGTCAGAATTTTTGGGCAAGACACCAACTGAAGCGGAGCGACTTGGGTCTGTGCTGAGCACGATTGGTTAACGGGGCAGATAAGTGGGGGGTGGGGTGGGGGGAGGATGATAGGGTTTGATTAATATTATTAGTAGGGGACGTTAACCTAAATCCTATACGACCTGTTCTTTTGTTCTAATCCATAGGCTCGCCGCTCGACGTTCGGTCATCTGCTTCGAGACGACATGTGAGCTGGGTGCTTGTACCTGGTATGGACCGTCTTCCTATCTCTTTCCTTTTATTTCAATTTAACGACTTTTCTTTAACGACACAAACCAAAAAACAAGGAGAGTAAAACCTTCTTTTCCAATCTAATGACCCAAAATACGTATTCTTTATTACCGGATTGTATGTGTCCCCAAACCATCGTGTTTATGAAGTGTTTCTTCTCAATGAGGCTATCCGGCTCCGAACACTTGGTCATCCATTTTTACCTCCTATTCGAAAAGGCCTCTAGTTGAACGTTCTGCATCAATCGCTTTGGCTCGTCTTCTCATGCCGTCGTTTTATCCCTTGTCCCTTCTTTTTCTTTTTATGCTCTGTTATAGTGGGTTAGGGATTTCTTAGTACGTCCAAGTCATCCATCGCGTCCGCGTCCTTGTGACTTATACCTTCCGCTAAGCTTCTTCACTCCGATTCATCCATAAAGGGACTCCTCCCAACAACAACAACAACTCCCAAACACTCTAACATCAGTAGTCAAGGGAATTACCCCAACAATAAGTAAGGCATGGGTGCTTTGGCTTAACGTTGTTAGCCTTGTCTATAATTGTTGTCCACAGTCTTTCATAGTTAAAGTTCAATTATCCATTTAACATACTTTTTAGTCACTAAAAATAGGTTCATGCGCTTTTTTTTTTTTTTTTTTTTGTTATTGCAGGTACACTTCGGTCTTTCACCCGAACAACAGCAGCAGGACTTCCGGGGCTAAACATTTCTGAATGCCGTTCCTACGGCGTAAGGTCAAATTTTCACTTAAGTGTGATATATGGGTTGTGAAAATATCGAATGATCTTACACTTGGTCAGAGTTTTAGTTGGATAACAAGGATTTAATGACAGAATGTTACATACACTACTTTGCTGCATAAATTTAACATATACATATTCAAAAGACTATATCTTACAGATTTTATAACCCAAACTGTAATTATATTAACTCTAGGCAATAACTCCCAAATAATAGAGAGGAGCTGCAAGCCATATGACTATTCAAGCTATACATAAAAATAATAAAATTTGGGCACAATCCAAAGAACAATTTTAAAGTAATTTCAAAATAACTAACGTAAGGGCTTTTCCATCAACATATTAACTGAATTTAAGTTGGAAACTAAGCTTAATAAAGAAATCATGGTAGGTGACTAGGCAAAAAAATTGTGACAACAAAGAAAAAGACTAAAATTCACATTACCATGCTGGGATAGTAGAGCTCTGCTGATCCTGGGGTCTTTAGGAGGGTTCCACACATGATGAAGCCTGAATCTGGAATGAATCAAGGGGGGCTGCGCTCCCCTTTTATATCTAACACCGATCCGCAGCAAATTCCTTGATCGCCACCTGGTGGCGACGCCCTAACTACTCACAACACATCCGGTAAGGAAGATAGAAAGACCACACAAAGCGATCAGACAAGACAACTTCCCAGCATGCCAAGCGTTACAATTACACGATTTGAATCGGTATTCTATCTGGGAGAATTTGCAAAACAAAATAGATAATACTAAGAAATACAATAATTTAAATAAATTCGATTATCATACAAGTGTAAAATATTCAATTCAATCAAAGACTGAAGGTAAAGAGTTTCATCAAAGTTTATAATCTTAACAAGACTGCAATAATCTAAGCGGCGTTAAGCCTAACGCCCGCATGGTGCGATCTTCGATATCGGTAAGGGGTTTTTGTACCAATCCTGGGGCATTTTGCACAAAACGTTCGGAATAAAGTCAGCTACTGGTAACACAATTTCAGATGAAGATTACTATATTAACAAAAAGAAAATTTATAAATAACTGACTGTCACATAAGCACCCAAAAGGGGGAGGCCGTGGCTTGGTGGGATTTCACTGAGCACAACTTCTGTGAAGTTAAGCTACATCAGGCACAGCTAGTTACTGGATGGGCGGCCATCAATGATAGTCAATCTTCACCCTCCCAGCTGCTGCGACCATCATACAGCAATCATGAATCTAGCTCCATCCAGGGACACAACTCATCGGCCTCTAGCCATACAGGCCCTGGATGGATGTATTGGATCCCAATTTCATAAATTAAAAAAAAGAAAAAATAAAAATAAAAAAATAAAAAAAAGGGAAAAGAAAAAAAAAACAAAAAAAAACCCCAGTCATTTCAAAAATAAATCTGAACATGCCTTCTGCTTTGTTGGTGCTATAACACACACACACACACACACATTATTACGCCCTAAATTTATGATATTGAAGAAATTCGATGTCTTTGTGAAATGCCTTTGTTTTAGCTGTGCTGTATGGAGCTCTACAAATGTTAACTTGTAATGGATAATTAAAAGTATTTCTCCTGCTAAGCCTAGGAAAAAACAGTTTAGAATATTAATATTGCTAAGATGTATTTTATTAATGACTAGTAATAGAGCCCGCCATAAGACGGTGCCTCAACAGGTGAATCTTAGATTCGATTTTAATTATAAAATTTCGTCTCTGATAGGACTGTGATAATTGACAGGACTGCCAATAGCAAAAAAGTCGCTGTCAATATGAAAGCAAGGCTGAAAATGTTTTCTTACGTTGTTTACAAACCTGTTTATCTGTAAGGTCGCGGGACAGTTCTCGAGATTTTCCGCTATCAGGGGCATAATATGGTATTATCCTCAATGGTAATATGCAAGCGACTCGAACCCAGGCGCTTTATGTAGTCTAGCTACCTAGTTCTAGGCCGACCCCTTGGTTTCTTATGTGACAATCGACTTGGAAAATAGCAACCGTCTGTATGGCCACATGTACGCGGCACCCGTGTATGTGGCCATACCAAAGCAACTGAGCCCCCTCAATGCGGAGAAATAGCGGCTCAACATGTACGTAAAGACTGCTTTATAGTGATGCTGACCACTCTATCTAGTAAGGAACATCTGCCAAACTTCCCAATATCTCATTTCGGCACTCTTTCGGTCATTACCCAAGGCTCATAACCATAGATGAGAATCGGGACAAAGATTGATTTGAAAAAAGACAGCTTTGCTTTCTTTTCTAGTTCAAGTTTGTTACAACGGATCACCACAGTTCGTGTCAGACACAGCTTGCTTGTGATTTTATTCGAAAGCCCGGCGTACGACGGTTACCGCAACAGCGGAAACTGTAAGTTCGATTTTATTTGAAAAAAATTTGACCTGTGACAGAAGTGTGATAATTGACAGGACTGCGAAAATTGACAATTTTGCCAATAGTAAAAAAGTCGCTGTCAATATGAGAGCGATACTAACACAATGTGTCCCGTTACAATATGACAAAGTCACTACTGTCAATTTGACAGTTATAACCTAACACAAAAACACATCCACAGCTGTTATGTGTACACTTTGCTCTTCATTATAAGTGGCTCGTCGGTCTCTTTTTTACCTCCCTCATTGCTCAACTTCCTTGGCAGACTGTTTTGGGGGCACATTGCACGAACACTATATTTTAAAACTAAAAATATTAATTATACGCATTTAATGAATATTATAAAATGAGAAAAAATAATGTTATTTGCTTTTGATTTTAATCGATTGGATTTTTTTTTCTATTTGACTTTTCCTTTTTATTAATTTATTCAACTGAAAAATTATTACTATGCACATTTAATGAATATCATAAAATGTAAAAACCTAATGTTACCTACTTATGACTTGAATTGTTAATCAATTTCAAAATTTAATTTGAATGTTATTATTTTTTATTAAAATTAAAAAAATAAGAATCTTATACATGTAATGAATTTCCTTAATTAGAATAGCTAAATTACTTACTTAAGATTTAATTTGATTTATTTATTTACTTATTACCGTATATACTCGTGTGTAAGTCGATCTCACGTATAAGTCGAGGTCAGATTTTGGGCGAAAAAATTTTGAAATCTGCTATGATCCGCAGATAAGTCGAGGGTGAAATTTCAGGTGCTTATGAAATTTAATTCACTGAAGTTACCATAGTTTACCCATGCTTAAATCGTGCTGTACTTGCATGGGTAATAATGTAAGGCTTGTTTAACAATTAAATATTACTCTAAACTTTATTATCATTTAATCATTAATCAGTTTATTATTACTAAATGAACAATTTTAAAAATGCGAAATCAATTATAAGGAAAGTCATTTAATATTATAAGTAATTACATAATATAATTATAATTCCATAAATATATCGTATTAACTATACTGGATTCCGTCACCGATTTCGTGGTACTCCTTTTGTAATTGTTGAAGATCTAACAGCCTCGCGTTACCAGTTACTGCGCAAGGCTAAGTCTAAGTTTGGAATTCGGAATGCATGGAGCTTCGGCGGTTATATATACGTCAAGAACTCTCTAGGTAAAGCTTTACGTGTATTAATTCCGCTAAAGATTTTAATCTTGTGTCCTAATCCTTTGTTTGGGTTTGATTATCTTGTTACAAAATGGTTATGACATGATATTCTCTGTTAATATTAAATACCGGTTTATTTGCTCGTTATCCTAAATTGTTCCTTTTAGTAATTTCGTTTGTTCATTTATTTTAATTTACATTTTTTATTTTTTTATTTATGTATGAATTTTTTTGATAATTTTATTAAGTTTTGGATAATTTCTAAGTGATTGTTTATTTGTAGTTTATATATAGTTTATGTATCTTTGATATAATTTAATTTTTTATTTAGTCAATTTAGTTTTGCTCTCCATTCTTTTCTTTTCTATTCTATTTCATTCTTTACTATTTTTTACTTATTTTATTTTTTCTATTTTTTTTTCTTCTTTTCTTCATTTATCTCAATTTTTTTTTTTTTTGGCTATGTCTTACATTCATACAAAAGACTTTACTCCCCCGATCTCTATCGAGAATATTAATTCTCAAATTACTGATATATGCAGTAACCAATTTAATAGGCATTTTTCTATTTTTTATTTAAATATCCGCAGTATTAACACTAATTTAACTTTACGTTAGTTAATCTCAAGACCCTTGCGATAAAACCAAAAATTCTTATATTTACGGAGAGTTGGACTTATGATTCCAGTGATATTTCTACTATTCCCGGTTATCAGACTGTCTCAGTCAGCTGCACCAATAAGCGTGGTGGAGGCATTTGTGTCTATCTTTTACACTCACTTTTCTTTCTCACTTCCTCTGATTATAGTTTAGTTACGCCCGATTATGATTAATTAATAACGCTTATAATTAATAACAATCTAATTATATTATCAATATATCGCCCTCCATCTGGCAATTTATCTTCTTTATGTTCGAAAGATAAATTGCAAAGGGAAGGAAAAATTCCGCGACCCGGATTCGAACTGGGGACCATGCCTATCGCTGGCACTGCTCTAACCAACTGAGCTACCGCGGATATGAACAGCTTTGCTGTTACAAGATATCCAAATAAACTTCATTGAAGCCACAACGCAGTAACTCAATTGGCAGAGCAGACCCCGACTCAGTTGGTTAGCCTGCGGTAGCTCAGTTGGTTAGAGCAGTGCCAGCGATAGACATGGTCCCCGGTTCGAATCTGGGTCGCGGAATTTTTCCTTTCCTTTTCAATTTATCTTTTGAAATATTGGAGTGTTTCTTCAGTTATTATCTTACATTTGAGTTATTTTCATCAATTTATTTGATGGTTAAAGGGTAAGGATTATTCCCGACCTTCGAGTCGGGGCCTGCTCTGCCGATTGAGTTACTGCGTTGTGGCTTCAATGAAGTTTATTTGGATATCTTGTAACAGCAAAGCTGTTCATATCCGTGGCAGCTCAGTTGGTTAGAGCAGTGCCAGCGATAGGCATGGTCCCTGGTTCGAATCCGGGTTGCGGAACTTTTCCTTCCCTTTTCAATTTATCTTTCGAAATATTGGAGTGTTTCTTCAGTTATTATCTTATATTTGTTTTCTTTATGTTCGTTTTTTTCATCAGTATTACTCGATCTTCAAACCTCTGGCAAAACTTATCTTAGTGGGTGATTTTAATATTGACCTAAGCAAGCCTTCCTCTTCTGTAAATCTCTTTTTGGATCCTATTTTCAGTTCTGGGCTTTTACCTACTACATTTTCTTTTTTGCATTATTCTCTTCATTACAATTCTTATTCAGCTATTGATTCTTGTTTTTCTAATTCTTGCTCCATTCTTCTCAGTCATTTTCTTGATTTAGCGATTACTGATCATTTTCTGATGGTCACTATCTTTAACTTAGACACTCCCACTATTTCACGTACCGTAATTTACGGTAATAACGCCGCAGCGGTAGTTAGGCCGCACTGATAAAAACGTATCATTTTAGAAAAAAAAACGGTATTTAGGCCGCACCCCCCTCCCCCTTTATGATAGACAAGTAAAACGAATTGTCTATGATATACGATCATGACAACGATTTCAGAAAACTGATACTGCTTTGAAGTGATGCAGTTGCATTCAGTCCTGATGAAAATCAAACGAAATTAGCGCATAATATACATTACAGTACCTTAATTTTCCTGTATATACAATGTACAGTTCATTATTTATTACATTTATTCGCTTTTCATTTGAATTCCCCACTGCCCTTCGCCATTTTATCACATCGAAACAAAGTTGTACTTCATGGATTGAGAAGGTACATTCGTATTTTTTTTTGCGCCGGAAATTCAAATGAAAAGTTGCATAATGAACTTCAAACGAAATTAGCACATTAATATACATTACAGAACTTTAATTACTCTGTATTTACAATGTATAGTTCATTGTATATTACAATATTTCACTTTTCATCTGAATTTCCCGTTGCCAATAAAATACGAATGTAAGTTTTCAAATACGAAGGCCAACAAATATGTTGTAAAGTGGCATTCTGTTCATATTTCACTTTTCATTCCGATCCCACCTCGAAGTATGTTCCAAATGCGTTTATAGTTTTGTAATGAATCTGAAGGCACAAAACACGTCAGGATACAAGTTTTTTTTTTAGGATAAATCTTCACTTTTAGGTGACAGCGACGCGCACTCCCACTACACAACGGCCAACTCCCGCAGCCAGCTTATGATTGGCGCGCACAAACACTGATATAGTGAAAACGGGAAAAGAAATTGGTCTTTAAGGAGAACAAGTTGCCTGTTAGCATATTTCTTTTGTGTTTTTTAATTAAAATTTCTTATAGCTGGATACACAGTAGGGGCGAAGAAGCTGAAGATAAAAGCGAAGATTGTTTTACATTTTTTATTTTTTAAAGTTTTTTCTCTTAGGTTTCGAATTTCCTTTAAAGTTTCGTTAGGTTTCTCGTAGATTTTTGCGTTTTTAACGCTCATATTTTTTTTTATAAAAGAATAAATGCATTGAAATCTAATAAATCCCCACCAGATTATAACATAGGAAAATAAATAATTACGCGTAAAACAAAGTTTGAAAGCATAACGAGTTTCTGTGGCAGTTAACTCTTATCAAGAACAGATGAAGGTACGCTCTTGCTCTTATTTACTGATCAGACTTTTTATCTCGATGCTCGGGGCTGACAATCAAAAGCTTTCACGAGCGCACGCGCGCGGGGCTAAACGGTCATGAGAGCGCTTGAGAGGTGTTAGAAACACCAGAATTTTATTATATATTATTATTATTATTATTATTATTATTATTATTATTATTATAAGCAAGAGCACGGTGGAGTTTATCTTCACCATGAGCAGAGTATGTTTCAAATTCGCCAAAGCGGCGTGCAAGCTATATAGCAGCTTTTAAACTAACAGCCAAGATTGAAAAGGCTAAAGAGCAATCGTGCAGCAGCAAGGCAGTTAGGACACAATCGACGGCCAAAAATGTATTCGACGCTGGAGGAAATGTATGCAAAAATATATTATATGTACAAAATTAAAAATTTTTCCCCACTGAAATGCGTATTACTTTTATTGAAGCATATATGCCATATAAAAAAACTGTTTTTAGATTACCGACTGCTTGTGTGGTGGTGGGGGAGCATATCGGCCGCCGCGCCATTACTGTTGGAGATTTTACATTTATGAACTACATGGTAATTAAAGTTCTGTCATGTTTATTATACGCTAATTTCGTTTGAAGTTCATAATACGACTTTTTATCCTAAAAAAAAAGGGTATCCTGACGTGTTTTGTGCCTTCAGATTCATTCAAGAGTTTATACACTCCACTCGAAGAAAAAACATCTGCCATATTGTTAGTTTTCTTAATCGGGTTTAGAGCATATTTGCACTTGTTCCTGGTTTTGAACGCTATTTTTTTTTTTATTTATTTATTTTTTTTTTTACGCCTGTTGTTCCAGGAACAAATGCAAATATGCTCTAAACCCGATTAAGAAAACTAACAATATGGCAGATGTTTTTTCTTCGAGTGGAGTGTATAAACTCACATGTCCAACGTGTCAATCCTTTTATATCGGGTGTACGAAAAGGTCATTCAAAGAAAGATTTGCAGATCATCGCAGGGCCTGGGTGAAAGGAGATGGAAGTTCTGCTTTCGCGGAACACCTGATCAAGAATAAACACTCCTTTGGGTCCATTAACGATATAATGACAGTAGTCAAGAATGAACGTGACCACAGAAGAATCTTGACTTATGAAGCTTTAGAGATTAGGAAGTACATGATGGCTGGAGATAAAAAAATCCTCAATAATCAAACCAACTTTGTAAGAAATCCTATTTTAGACACAGTGAACAGTATCATCAACAAAAGAAGTACCAATGAAGAACACTAATTAGGTCCGCTTACAACAGCAAGAGCGGTCCGCTTATAATAGCAGTCCGGTTACAAGAGCTTTCTAAACGATTGTAAATTTTCATTTTGCATTTTGTAAATTTCTCAGTAAATTACCTTGACGAATCAAGCATATTCTTTGTTAACCCACCAATCAGCAGTAATATCTTCTGATTGGTGGGCAATTACCATATATTCGGTGGTGAGGATCGACTTGGTTGTAGTCGCTTCCTACCCTGATGATGAAGTGTATTCGAAACGCATAGGTTATTAAACTTCTACCATTTTGCTATTCAAAGACCTTTTATTTATTTTTTCATTCACCAGCAAAATTGACCGAAATGCAACTTTTTTATTAGATAAGCCGCGGCGTTACTACCGTAAATTACGGTAATTCTTGTTTTCGCTCTAAATTAATTACTCCCAACAGACTTACAGTTTTGTAATCTTATCTTGCTCTGACTGATTGGAACTTTCTTCTATCTAACCCCACTGATACTAATCTATTATTTGCATCTTTTCTTTCTCATTTCCAATTCGGCTATGATCGATACTTTCCTTTAAAATCCCGTTCTTGCGATTCTTCCAATACTAAAGCTCGAAAGCCTTGAATAACTCCTGCTATACTTTTGCTTATTAAAAAAAAGAATGCTTATCATAGAAAATTTCGTCGAAGCCCATCACTCAAATGGGTTAATAAATTTAAATATTTCTCTAATTATGTGAAAACTACAGTTAACAACTCCAAACAGTCATACTTTGAATCTCTATTTTCATGTCTTCAATCCAATAAAGAAAAATGGTGTTTATTAACAGATTTAGCTCATGGTCCCAAATTACTGCGTTCTCCTTTTCTGCAACCAGATAAGGTCTCTTCTTCTTCATTGACTGACTTTCTTCATGTTCTTTTGCCTCCTTCTCCTGATACCCCTTCCCTATCTAATATTGACTATCCATTTCAAGTGCCGAATTCATCTTCTAATTTCTTCGTTACCCCCACTACTAATGAAGAGGTTTGTGACATCATTGGCCAATTAAAATCTTCTCCTATCCCGGACCCCCTTGGGCTTCGGTCTGACATTATTATTGCGTTGAAACATACCATCGCTTATCCCTTAACTATTATTTTTAATTCTTCTATCAGTACTGGAGTTTATCCCCAGGACTTGAAGATATCACGTGTGGTTCCTGTTTATAAGAAAGGTGACCCCAGTCAATTTGAGAATTATCGCCCCATTGCTGCCTTACCGATATTTTCCAAAATATTTGAGAAGCTTTTCTTTATTAGGTTATCTCAGTTTATCTATGAACATAATTTTCTTAATTCATGTCAGCACGGGTTCACCCCTTATCGGAGTGTTGAAACAGCTTGTCATGACTTACTCGAATTCCTTTCCTCCGAGATGGCTATGAACAAATTTGTCTCTTCTATCTTTATTGATTTTTCTAAAGCCTTTGATACAGTTCCTGTCCATCTGTTATTGTACAAACTTAATGCCTTCTACGGAATTCGTAGTTTGCCTCTCTCCTGGCTTTCCACCCTACTATTTAATCGCAGATACTATCTTTCCCACCTTAGGGAAAACTCGACCACTCTTATTAGAAATTATGGGGTCCCGCAGGGGTCGATTCTATTTTTCTAGTTAATTTTAGCATCACTATTATTTTGTTGCTTTATTATCACCTTAATTTCACCTCCATACCATTTACTTTATATGCCTTTTATTAATTATATCTCTTTCATCTACCTGATTCTTTCCTCTTATATCTTAAATAAACTTTATTTACTTCCCATAGAAAAAATTTTCCATTTCACTCTTCTTTTATTCTCTCTTCTCTAATTCTCTTAGGAATTACCCTCTCCTCCTCTATCCCCCCCATCCCCACTCTTGTTTAGCTCCATTGACCCTTCAATCTACCTTGTTTATTGCACCTCCTTTTATGGATGAATAAAACTAATTATGGATAAATATCCATCTTAAAATATGTATATCATTCGGGAATCAGGTGTGTTTTTTAAAGTAAATGTGTAAATTTTTATATGGAGTTAGGTGACTTTGCCAAAATTCTATGGAAAACTGGTATGGCTCGCAGATAAGTCGAGTTTGCTTTTTAGGATGAATTTTAAGACACAAATTTCTCGACTTATAAGCGAGTAGTATATGCGATATTTTAGTGTCCTATTTTAAATACCAATAGATGTATATAGTTAAATCTATGACGACAATCTATTTGTGAACTTTAACCTATGAAAAAGATAAGATTTTTTTAATAATCTTTTTCGTCGGCTGAAATTTTGGATTTAACAATAAGTGTTTTTTCATTTGTTGGAAACAATGAAGGTTGTATTGTTGCTCGTCACTATGGAGCAGGAGGAGTTAGCATTTTATATATAAGATACTTGTGTGTTTATTTTTGGAGCTGTTTCTTTCAGACGATGTAGTTTTGAATTTAAGGAAGTATTGCTGCTTCGAAGTGGTTTAAAATATTAAAACTGAAAAGGAAAATATAAAACTTTAAGCCTTATAAATAACATTTATCTATTAATTAATTTTTGATAGTTGTTCAGCCTTTAGAAATTTTGAGCAAGCTCGACAATACGACATGCACTGCGTGGAGGATGCAACGTGTTAGACAGACAATGACAGCACCCGCATGCTGTTTTTTTTGGAATGCTGCTACAGTGTTTTTTAGTAGTCTTAGCCTGGATGCGATGATGACTGGTCGCCTACTTGAGTCCTGCCTTTGGGGCAGTCATACTTATGTTCAACCACGTATTAGAGATGTTGCTTTAAGTATGCTTAACTATGCTTACGGTATGCATAGCCAAACCATGCCAATGGAACACAGTGAATTTCTATAGTTTACCTGCTTGGAACCAAAGAAGATGCATCTGCTGTTCGACCTAAACCTAACAATGGCTTCGGAGATCACTGCATCACTTCTATGTTCTGATGTGTATCCAGTTTTTTATTATTCATTGAGATTAGACAAATGCCTTGCACTGAGACAATCCTTTTGAGTTTTTGCCATAGATTCCAATACGCATGTCTTCCCTTTTGGATTGTACGAAAAAATATCAAGTTGAACGTTATGCTGAGCCGCCCCGTATTAGGATCGGATCGTTCTTGCTGTCGTTAACAAACTGTAGAATTCCCTACAAATATGACATCACCACTACATAATATGCGGAACATATTTCTCGTTACTGAATAGTCACGAATCATGTCTTTATCCCAGATTTATACTGTCTTATTTCTTGGGTAGTCTCCTCGACGAGTTTTCGGTGGGTCCCTTATCCTCCTTACTAACATTCACTTAGTCCTAGAATTACTTTAAGTTTTGTCTCCCCCCCCCCCCCACTCTAAACTCTAACACCCTGATTTGCAGTATGGTCATCAGTGGTAAACCCTTACCAGCTCCGAAAGTACCAGAAACATTGCCACTCCTCAGAAAATAATATTTCAGATGTTAACTTCAAATATTTCTACAAAATTACTCACTCAACACTAAACCTGATTACTTATGGGGTTTCTATTTTGTATATTAGGCCGAAGAACATCCTTTCTAGCCAAACGAGACAGCAGTAATTAGCAATACGAAGGTGAAGACTCCTGGAATCCTGTCCTTAATTCTTTCCTCTGAAAAGAATCAGTTTGACTCGAGAAGAATTAGATGCTTTGTGGTCATTCTTGGAGGCCATCAGGAAAGAATGGAAAGAGCGATGTTTACTCGGAGTTCCTTGTCCTGATTTTTTTTCGTTCTCCCACGTAGAGAAATTAATTTTCGATTTGTGCGTTCACACCCGCCAGTCTTTGTAAAAAGCAGTGTGCTTGGACAATGGATTTATAGCACAGTAAAAGTAATGCCAATCCCAATCACGGATATTTAATTAATTATTTAATTTGTTGTTACCCCTAATTTTAAAGCCACGGTTTAACGTTGAGCGAACTTTCTGTTTTGAAAAAGTTCTAAGCAAAATAAAAATCTATTTGACATTTTTCACCTAAAAATTCTAATTGTTAATAATTTTAATTTTTCTGAATCAACAAAAATAGAGCCTGTACATAAACTTGTGTTAAAAAATAAAGGTAACAAGTCCTTTCATTATGGAGGTATAATCCGAAGTGTTGTTTCGATTTTTATTTGTCTTAGGAGGTAAAAGTAGTTTAAGTCAAGAGTTTAAACGTTAATTTTAATAGTTTTTCTAAGATTGACCGTTTAATTATCTTGTTGGATTAAATATTAAGTGGGAGCCTTTGGTGATTTATTTACGTTAAATCTAGTCTTTGGGAATTAAAGGAAGTGTTATTTAAGAGTTTCTTGTTTAACTTTGGCAATCGTTAGGGAACGAGAGTTTTTCTTATTAATTTAATTCTTATTGCGTGTACATCAGCCTACCTTCCATGGAAGTTAAGGTTTTCAAGTAGGCGTAGAACACCGGGTGTTACATCACACACACACACACACACACACACACACACACACACACACACACACATATATACGGACAATGAAGTGGAATATCTGCAAAAAATATGTAAATTTTTATCTGTTTTTATGCAAAAAAATTTTAGATTGTCTGATACAAGTGTGTACCAAGTCATCCGAAATCTAGCACATGTTGAAATGGTCATATCATGAAAATTTGACAGTAGAGCAATGCTGTTTGTGTAGAATTGTGACAGCTCTCTGCTCCAGGTAAGCCACCTGTTGTGCTAGTCTGGTAACATGGCAGATATCTCAAAGCTGCCAGGTAGGAGAGATCTGATGAGTGTGGTTTATAGGTAATGAGGGGGTGGGAAATTGATTGCCGCACTCAAATTTGACTTTGACCCCCAAATTTAAGGTCATGCATATGCTAACTCGAAAACTATTAAAGTTAGAAAAAAAATTTCCGATTGCTACCCTGTAGAACAATGCCATATCTTATTAGACACATTAGTCTAATGTGACTGTAGCCAGCATGTATTTGGTGTGGGGGGTGGTTCACAGTCATATACGCCAATGTAAAGTCGGTATAATTTGTCTGGAGCTTGGAAATATTTGTGTGGGCTTAGTTTTGAAGCAATCACAGAAAGAAAGGGGGTGTAAATTGTAGGCAGCCCTTTTATTTAAATGGTTGGTCGTTTACCTTTTTTTTATATTATAGGATGTGGTGAGCCCTGACACTAGGCCCTTGTGTGTAACTAAAACATGTTTTGTAGTATTTACGAAAATTTACCTTGTGTTATTGATGGCTAAGTCCGTGTTAAGCATTGTTGTCGTTAATACTAAGATTTTGAGGCTGTAACAATGGGAAGAAAAAAGACACGATCCTATCCGTTTGTTTATTACGTTTCCGAGAAGAGTTGACAATCTCTGCGTGTTGAAAAAACGACTTTTATTATTGTCTTGTCTGTTCGTTGTTGAGAGAGATCGCTCTCGGTAAAAAACATCGCTCATGGAATGCCGCCATATCGGTGAAAGTTTTCATCGGGCTGCAGGCGTAAAATAGTTCATCCTTGCTACGTTTTTGGCAATTATGACATTTCCTGAACGATCTAAAGTAATCCAGCTGAACGGCCGGCATGATTTCTGCGTTTGTTCGAGTTGATTCCACAAAAAACAGCGCGAAGCCCCGATGCGTCGTTCTTTTCGTCAAAGGGTTAATCGTTCGAGTGAATCACTAAGATAAGAAAACATCGAGCCTATAAGATGACATTTTTTGGTGAGACCTTTCTTGTTTTTCTCGGTTCTTTTGCGTAATTGTCAGGGACACCCCTTCTATCCCATCATTAGAACGTATATCATCAGGACGTATTACTATGCAGCCGCTGCTTGTAGCAGCGTAAATTGTCGCCGTTCGTCCTGTAGTTTAAAGGAACATTGAATGCGACTTTAATTGTACAGTTTCATGTAATTAGTTGTGGCTATTTGTTATGTGGTAAAAATGAAATTGTTTTGTTCATGCCTGCACATACAGTAAAAGTATGAGCGCATGTTCGCTGCTGGCGGTTCGTTTTTGTTAAAAAAACAAACATGCTCTCTTGTAGCGAAGTCGCAGCGTAAGCGCTGCATTGTAGCGTGAGATAGCACGAGGGGGTTGATGTTGGGCATCACTGATGTGAATATATTGAGCAGATAGGGGTTACAGCCTTTCTCCCCATGTTTTATTAGAATAGTGTAGCCACTCTCAAAGTGTGGTTGGGAGTAATAAAAGAAAAATTAAAAGAGGCGAAACTCATTCTATACCTACTCGTACTGCCCATTGGAGCGAAAAGTAGCGTGCTTATGAGAGGCTCAGTGCACGTTGACGTCACCGTGGCGAGAAATGTTGGCAGTGAACATCGGCTCATGCCCAGGTCACTGGATGTTGCGATAAATTGGAGCACTGAGGTGCCCACGCGCTGATTTTTGTTAATTAGTAAAGTTTAACGTTTATGATAATTTTGTTGCAATTTTTGATATTCTTTGTTGAGAGCAACCGCCCCGGGGTCCCCAGTCTAGTAGAATAACAAGTGGTTAATGCTCATAATTTCTTTAAAGCTTAATTGGGATTTGATTATTGTTGTTTGAATTGAACTGCCTTAGCATTTAATGATATTTGCTTTTATTGTTATTGAAAGATTTTACTGATTATTAATGCTATTCTTTTATTTACATAATTGTATGCAAATATTTTTTTTAAGAATAAATAAGAGCAATCTCTTTTCATTGTGTGATCCCTGTTTGAATTCCGCAGCTTAAGCAAGTTCAAAAACTCGCATCCCACCTCCTGTGGAGTTGGCATTTGCTTGGGCCTACAAGGGGCCGCTCCCATGCAGGTGGGAGTGCACACTAAAAACAATTTTTAACCACACCCTTCCCCTTGAAAGATTTTGTTAAAATGGGCAAGAAAGTCATTCAAGGTCAGGTCGGCTGAGGTTTCTAACACATTTGAAGCACACCGTTGGGAAGGCTCATCGTGATTGGGTGACATGGTAGGTAGAAAATGTTGAGAAAATTTATTTGGTTAGTTTATATCTTAGCGAAAGATTTTTCATGTAATTTTGTGCGACGATAACCTGGTTATTTTTCATTTAATACAGTATGTTGGTAATAAGCATTTTCTTGTATCAAGATGACAGTATTCCAGATATTTTTTATTATTCTGTTGGAATTACTTGATTGGTTTAAAAGTTGAATATGTTAATAGCATACAGTACAGTATTTGCATATGATTAATGAGACTGTACTTAATGAAAAGGTTCATTATTTGTGGGCATTTTTCGATTTTGCTCTGCCTTGTTTGAACGTTAAGTAAAAGTTTTGCTAATACTGTATTGGCTATTCGTCAGACCTTTTTCATTTTCT
This sequence comes from Rhysida immarginata, assembly GCA_023313115.1. Taxonomy (NCBI): domain Eukaryota; kingdom Metazoa; phylum Arthropoda; class Chilopoda; order Scolopendromorpha; family Scolopendridae; genus Rhysida; species Rhysida immarginata. Next base: position 172,724 of record JAHWFO010099378.1, read on the forward strand.
TTACCACAATGTCACAATTTTCTCAGGATAAGATGTTAAGCCATAATTTTCTCTTACGGAGCAAGCAAAGAAAACGCAGCGGAAGCATGTACTCTGTATGCTGGGAGATATCTGACTCATCGCCACCCATCAAGAAGTGTATTGTGGCTTATTGTCCAACGGATCCATGACACAGGCAGTGTTATGCAATGTCCTCGTTAAGGTCGATCAAGGACAGTAGTGGATGACGACACCACCACAACTATCCTTGCTGCAGTAGCTGCTAGTCCACATACTAGTGTTCAAGCGATTGCAGGAGACATTGCATGCTGCAAGAGCTCTATGGAATGTTCTCCACAAGCACAAATTTCTTCCATTCCATGTTCATTGCCATCAAGCTCTCTCGCCATGTGATGACGATAGACGAATAGAGTACTGTAACTGACTCCTCTGTCAAACTGATGATGATCCGCAGTTCACACATCTAAGATAATTTGGTCTGATGAGGCACGGTTTTCAAGGAATGGACTGTTAACAGACAAAACTTACATTATTCGGGAGACAGCAATCCACGCTGGTTGCGGGAAGTTTCGCATCAAGAAAATTGGCGAGTTAATGTGTGGTGCGGAATGTACAACACCAAACTCGTTGGTCCCCTATTCTGCGACAGAACTCTCACAGGACTACGGTATCGAGACCTGATTCTCAATGGTGTTGTGTTCGATTTTCTTGATAAACTGCCCCTATCAGAAGGGTCAACATGTTGGTTTCAGAACAGCAAGATGGAGAACCACCACACTTTGCAACTATTACAAGGCAATGGCTGGATAGCACATTTCCATCATGTTGGATTGGTAGATCTGGACCAGAACCTTGGTCGCACGATCGCCAGACCTCACACCATTAGACTTCTTCCAATGGGGTTTTGTGAATAATAAAGTTTATGACACACCACCAACAATAGCCGACCTTCAGGAAAGGATTGTAGCAGTTTGTTCCAGCATTCCCGAAACAATTATGACTAATATGACATGTGCTCAAATGTGCCTCGCAGCTGATTGATCACTTTCTCGATTAGGAAGAAAAATCTTTCGCTAAGATTTAAACAAACCAAATAAATTTTCTCAACATTTTCTACCTACCATGTCACACGGTATGCTTAATCAGCCTTCCCAACGGTATGCTTCACTGCAATTCAAATGTGTTAGAAACGTCAGCCCAACCTGATCTTGAGTGACTCTTTCTCACCCATTTTCTCAAAATGTTTCAAGGGGAAGGGTGTGAATAAAAACTATTCTTAGACTAATGTGGTGTGTTTTTTATCTCTTTAAAAGTTTTCGAGTTAGCAAATGGATGATCTTAAATCGGGGGGTCAAAGCCAAATTTGAGTGCGGCAATGAAATGATTCCTTTTGTTTATGTTTAAATTTTTTTTTTTTGTAAATTATATTTTATTCATAAGTTATTTCACAAAAATCAAAACCATTGCTATGGAGATTGTTTCTTGATGACGTCATTAGAGATTGTTCCCTTTCTCAATACAAGGAAGTTAGGTAAGGGCATGTCATTGCTCTAAAGGGCAACTGACATCAAAATTAGACATGTATATTTTTTGTCCTAAAATTATAGATGACATTGAAAAAATAAATTTCGCACAAAAAGTTTTCAAATATCACTATTATTTTAGGAGTTATTTAATTTTAAAAATTAGCTCCTGACGTCAGAGGCGAGTACGTCAAGACCTCCTAGAAAAAAAGCCTGTGCACTGAAAATTCATACATTGTTACATGATCATAAAAAGACATTGTTATTCGTATTTCTACCAGTAATAAGCCCTGAATTATGGCTTCTTATGATCATGTAACAATGTATGAATTTTCAGTGCACAGGCTTTCTTTCTAGGTGGTGTTGGACGTACTCGCCTCTGACGTCAGGCGCTAATTTTTAAAATTAAATAACTCTTAAAATAATAGTGATACTTGAAAATTTTTTGTGCAGAATTTATTTTTTCAATGTCCTCTATAATTTTAGGACATGTCAAATTTTGATGTCAGTTGCCCTTTAACAAAAGGCTGGGTAAAGAAGAGATTAAACTCCTATTATGTGATTTTCTAGCTATTGTGATGCAGGTGTGACCATTTAACAACAAATTGTATATCTTCTTTATTAAAAAAAAAAAAAATATTGCACATTCAGTTATGTAAAATATCGTTAAAACGAAACAAATGGAGATATTAAAAAAAAATTTTTTGCATTATTTAAGAAAGATTTCTCCCTAAATTTTGGCTTTTTTCAAATTATTTCTCCCTAAATTTTGAAATTATTACATTTGTATTTTTTTAAAAAAGGATTGAAACCAAGCATTTCAAATAGAAAATATTATTATACATTTTAATGTATTGTTTAAAAAAATAAACACTATGTTTAATCGATCAAAAGCAGTTGTATTAAAGATGACAAATATAAAATTTTAAAGCAAAATATCAGTTATTGAATTTTTTTTTTAAATATTTTCTATCCCTGTGTAAGAAGAATCATTTTCTCAAGAAAACAGGTCGCTGCAAAAAGGTTAATGTGTGCCCTGGCGCATGGGTGGGGGGGTGCCAAAAGGAACTTCCAACAACAATGCACACCCATGCATGACAGGTGCAGGTTATTCGGACCTGCGCGGGGAGGTGTTATTTAGATCAAGGAGCAGGCGAGCGTATCCAAAGGAATAATATACATTTATTTTCCATGAATATTTTAAGAATTGACAATATAGAAACTTTGGGGCCCCAACACTAATAAAATTCAAAAAACTCTAAAGCTTATGAAAACTTTAACATAACGTAACGTCTGAATACTAATAAACTATACTTGGCTTTACAATTATTCCAAACCATGGCTGGCACATGGGCACACGAACTGAGCCATCACCAACAGGTAAGTACCATCCTAAGCACCAAGGAGCTATCAACTGTCACCTTCTAACACACGCTCTTACACCACTAGCAGAGTAGAGGTCCAACAAGAGCATGCGTGCTCTCCTTTATAATTTTCCCCCTAGGTGGCTTTTAACTAAGAACACCTGAGGCAGGGAATCGCAGGGAGAGAGAGAGCAGTAACCCCTAGTCGCTATGAAGAGCACAACAATAAACGTTTACCGAGGCTGACAGCATGATTTCCATTGCAAACTGCTTAGATTTGACCCAGCAACAAGTTGCTCTAGCCATGGACCCATGTACACAGCCTGCCTCCGGACTAACAATGCACAGCAGGGTATCATCATTTACAAATGCAATTGAGAGCATAAACAAAATGTACAACAGTCAACACTATTGTTGGATCCACCAGGGGCATATACTATCACCTCTGAAAATATGGATCTCAGGTGCAAAAATTCCCAGAGCAATACAGACTACCACTGTAGCTTTATTAAAGTTATTAACAGCACTCTATAAACTTATGCAGGGACATATGACTCCGGGTTCGTAAAAGGAATCCTAAGACTTATTTAGAAAAATACTGTGGTCAAGATAATCGCAAATCGGGAAGTTTATCACACGTGAAAAAACAAAGTAAATTTAGGAACAAAGAACAAAGAACTTAGGAGCAATTCTTTCACGCTCCGGCAAAAAAACAAATGAGCATTCCATAGAAGCTGTTCCAAAAGGAGACTTGAAATGTGTCCTCTCAAGTTGAAAACGGCACGGCAAATCGGCTTACACTGTGTGTAATATTGATGACATCCTTTTGTTCCAATTTAATTATTTCATAAAATTCAAAAAGGAACGAACACATAGCAACATTGCTGCAACAGGGGCGGGGGAGTTAGGACAAACGCAACAACGCCTAAGGCTTCACTGTGCAACACTTTGATATTCCGACGCGCGGAGCTCTCCTAACAAAGACAATCGCCCGAAAAACATTGTTGACAGCAGAGTGGTCCGAAAAACTCCATCAACGAAGCTCTTCAAGATCATAAAACGCTGATTGTTGCAGCTTCCACACAACAATCATTTTAAAAACAGGAAAAACTTAAAAATACATTTACAAAAATTAAATAGTGACATTTTCTTGGCACTGCACACCATACAAAGGAACAAAAGAACAACATCCACATGCAGTTGTCTCTGCAAATAACCTCACTTCTCACAATTCACAACGCAACACCTCACAACACTGAAAGTTCAAAATTACAGACATCACAGCAAACAAAAACAAAACTAAAAAAAACTACACAACCAGCCACTTGAAAATACAAACACACACTGACACCAGTCACAAATGACTATGACATTCTTATCCATTAAATAGTTTCAGATAAAAGTGATGAATTTACGATAAATAATTGGCAATCTTTATTTTATCTATTTAATAATGTTTATTAAATTCAAATGAAAGAAAATTAGTGTGTTAGTATGATGTATACTAATATTGATCAAGATGATAACTGAATAATTACGAATGAATTTAAATGAGGTTCCTTTCCCTTATCTCGTGAGTTGCCTCACTCAATGCTTGCTTCCCTAACGTGCTTAGTTCATTCGCGATAGTCAAGTGATTTAATTAAGTCCCCACACATTAATGATAAATGAATAACTTGTCAAAACTTATCTGTACTTATCCTGATGCTGTTCTAATACGACAAATGTTGAAAACACACATTCACCACACCAAGAGATGCACTATTTCCCTTTGTTGACAATCCAGCTGCTTCTGCTGCTGCCTGTTCCTTCCCTTGGGCCACGATTCTGTGATGATTCATTGGGTGCTTGTCGCTGCTCCTCTCCTCGGCTGCAGCTTCCACACAACAGCTTTCCCGCTGTTCCATGGATGTCCCGTCAGCTCTGGTCAGAGTTACTCCCACGACTCACGTTATTGATTGTTACTGGATTGCTCCCACTGCAGTTTTCGGCATTCAGAACCTTGCTAACTCCAGTCACAGCACATGACTGTTCCAACTGACGATGTTTTGCATCACTTCTTTCATTAAAATGAAATCACAGTGCAACAGTTGCTTTTGCATTCCTTTCCGCTATGCCACCTCCTAATGATTCACTCATTTGTTTCCTTGCTTAAAATCAATTATGCGCATTGACGAATTGGTATCGTTCAATTTTAAGCACAGTCACAAAACACAATATCAGTTCGCTTGATCTCCAATGACGCTATTGAGTGCAACTTAATGAGATCCAGATAGAGGGTCCAAGATAACTTTTGTCTGTCTGCCTGTGTTATCAGTCCCAGAGAACCTGCGTTTGTTGTAAGAGATTCTTTTTTTATATGCTCCTACCCTGCGCAGTGCGGGAAAGGACCTTGACCACTCATCGTTGTTCCCTTAGCATGGTTTTCCCGCCACCTCGAGCAAAAGATTTCGTTTCCCCCAAATGATTGTGCCGCTCCACCCCTCCCTTATCGATGTTGCCATAGCAATCAACCGCTGCTTCCGTTCCCCGCTCGATTGGTGGCATTTACGAGGTAGGATTCAAAAGTTCCCGGACTGAATCTATAACTTAAAAATTTTTTGCAGTAGTGTGACTACGAGAACGTTTTTGTATTACTACGTTTTCCCCCTTTTCTAAAAGTGGTTTGTCCCAAATCACGTGGTCGAAAGCTCGCGGCAACAGCATTTTTTGTAGGCAGGTGCATTTAGTAACCGGCAATTGAAAGAAACGGCGTTAGTTGAGCAGAGAATCAATATCAAATTGTGTTCGCTTGGGAAAGACTGCTATGGAGACTTTCGAAATGTTGAAGCATGTGTATGGAAGTGAAACGTTATCGAGAACACAAGCTTTTGAGTGGCATCGTCGTTTCAGAGAAAGCAGGGAAAGTGCCGAAGACGACGAACGCTGTGGCCGTCCCGTGACTTCCCACAGCGATGAAAACATCAACAAGGTTTCTGCAGCGGTATGTGCGAACAGGCAGCAAACAATTTGCCAAATAGCAGAATCAGTTGGTATATCAGAGGCCACATGTCAGCGGATACTGACTAAGGATCTTAACATGCATAGAGTGTGTTAACACATCGTTCCCCGCATGTTAAACGAAGACCAAAAGGCCATTCAAATGGAAATGGCAGGAGACTTAATCTCAGCTTTTGACAAAGATCCTTACCTACTTGGCAGAATTGTTACTGGAGACGAGAAATGGTGTTTTTTTGTACGACCCGCAATCCAAGAGAGCATCAGCAACGTGGAAATCACCACAATCTCCACGGAAGCAGAAATTCCGCCAAGATCGCTCTAAAGGAAAGGTCATGCTAGAGGTATTCTTTGATATCCAGGGCATTGTGCATCTGAAATTTATCCCTGAAGGACGCACTGTGAACAAAGAACTCTACGTCGAAATCATGCGTAGTTTGCATGAGTCGATCCGGAAGAAGAGACCAAAAATGTGGGCTGAGCAGTCATGGGTGCTGTTGCATGACAACGCTCCTGCTCACAGATCCCTATTCGTCAATGACTTTCTTGCGAAAACGAAAACAACTGTTTTGCCTCATCCTCCTTACTCACCTGATCTCGCACCCTGCGATTTCTTCCTGAACTGGCAAGACACATGCATGGTCGTCGATTTCAATCTTCAGATGAAGTTAAATGTGCATCACAGGCTGAATTAAAAGACATGGCCAAAAAAGGATTCCAGACATGCTTCGATGAACTTTACAGGCGATGGCAAAAGTGTGTTGTTGCACAAGGGTCTTATTTCGAAGGAGGATGTGTTTCTGCAATTTAATTCATAATATTTTTTACGTTATAGACTCAGTCCGGGAACTTTTGAATCCTACCACGTATAACCAAAAAAAAAAAAAAAGATGATGAGTGAAAAATAACTATATAATCTAGTAAATAATAACCTTATAAATAAAGTTGGTAAAAGAAATGCAATTTTAAATTAAAGATAAGAAAAGTAAGACTACACACTCAGAAAATGGAGGAGCTATAACAATAATAGACTGACAGTAACTTGTAATGAGATTAATAAATGAATACCTGATTCAAATGATATTAACAGAAGGTGGCCTGCAATTATATTAGCTTATATCCTCAGTTAAAAATTAAAATGCTGCATTGTGAATATGATGATCTCCTCTCAGCATGCACCTTCTGGAGAAACGGAGGCTACCTGATGTATATCACCGGGCAGGGGCAGTCTATCTAGTAGAGTTTAACGAGGGGACAGAGGGCCCAAAATTTTTTCAAGTTCTGAACCATACAGAAAACACATAAGTAATCTAATAATGATGCGCTTCTGACAGGGCTTCATAGGCAAAGCCAGTAGGATAGTTTTTAATGACACATCTAAGTAAGCAGAAATCAGACATAGAAATTAATAATAATTAATAATTATAAACTGGAGATGAACCTCCAAACGTATGGTACTGTAACATTCCAGTAAATGTTAGTTATGTTTGTCCGACCAGAGGGGGGGGGGGGATAAAGTCTTTTATTACGTAGTTTTATCTGTATTTGTTGAGGAGAGGAGGGGCTGTAATCGTGGAGCGCTGATGAACTTGTCTTTAGCGTTATTTTGTATTGTTATAATAAAATTTGCTTGGTATAATTAGTAAAATATGTCTCTTGTTGAGCGTTTTGTGTTTTGAGCATGTTATGTAATGGGTTTGTTGTAGTTATGAGCGACTGTTGAGAGCGTTCGCAAAAGCGCGCTTGGATTTTTAGTATGAATTGTTGAGTTATCGTCGTTGTAATAGTATTGTTTCGTAATGTTCTGTGTTTGTTTTGTTTGTTAGAGAAAGGTTTTTGTTTTTATGTTTGTTTTTTTTTTCCTTCGATTTTTCTTGAGGCAAGCGGACATGTCTTTCGTAGTGAGATGTTGAAAGCCATGTTCGAATGCTACGTTCACGAAGCCAAAAATGTTTATCTATTTTTGTGATGTAAAAGATAGTATGATGAGAAATATGATTCATTTTGCCATTTTGGCCTTGTAATTTTTGAAATTTTGTCCATGATTGCTCATGTTACGTTGGAGCCATGTCGAGCGCTGAAATAGAACTTATGCGACATTCTTCAAAGTTGACCCGTGATGACGCCTAAATGGAATGAAAAGTTTGTAATTACCCGATTTTTGGCACATGAGAGGTTGATTAATAAGAACAGTCGTCCGCAAATGATAACATAATTTTGGTGAGTGACTGATTTTCTTTATTTATTCCGCCCGCCGATGGCACAGATTCAAAGCGAGACTCATGTTCTGTGGTAGTGCTGTGCTCCGTGCAGGATTAAGAAATACTCATTAACTGTTTAACATCATCGTAGATGTTGTGGTTAAATGCGTTCTAGACGTTATGCTAAGCTCTGTAAACTCTAGTTTTTAGATATTAAGAGTATGAGCGCATTCATACAGATATGAGCAGTTTGCACGAGGGAATAACGCACTGGCAAGTAGCGGGAGTCGAGCGCTAAGATCCCCACTAGTCACAGCTTGGTTGCCAGTTTACGCACGGAGCTTTGTGTGAGGAAGCCTGCTGCTCGCCGGAGGATGCTGGGAGTAAGGTCGCTGTGCCCACCAAGAGGGGTTACAGCACCTCCCCCCTAGCTGACCATAAAGGAGGTGCGGTGCACATGAGTGCGTACACATTTGGAACACATTTCGGGGGCACAGTGCCTTATATGCAGATTAATGTCTCTGGTTTCATGTACCTCCCCAGCCACGCTTGAACTGATGCCCTCAGTTGCATTTATGGCTTTCACTCATGTACAATGCTAGCTCGTAGTCTGAGACAAGCAACGCCTTAATTTGATGCATTGTATTTAGTACTGTAGTTTATGAAGGGGCCCCTGATTTTAATCATACATCGCTTATGTTGAGAATTTGTTGTTATTGTTGTCAAGGAATATGATAAATAAAGATACTGTAATGAAGTACTACCACGGTGTCAGGTCCCACATCATTTAGTTTGGCCCTGAACCCTTAGCACCACGCCCCCTCATCGCAATTTTTGCAATTAGTTGTATCATTATCATACACTGTGGGGGTGGGGTCACTACATTACAGATTTTTCTGTCGAAAAATGGAAAGAAAAATTCTGCGACCTGGATTCGAACCAGGAACCTCAGCTGTCATGGTCGACGCCTCTACCAGTTGGGCTATCGCAGACACCCGGACAGCCATGCTGTCACAAGGTGTCTTAAAGACAACCAAGTTGTCAAGGTTGAAAGCCCAATGGGAGGCGGGCACATGGCTCACAGATCGAGAATCTCTCCTAGCCAACCATCAGAAAGTTTGTGGAACTCACAGATAAATTAATAATAATTAATAATTATACGGTACAGACGGTACAGAGTTCCACAAACTTTCTGATGGTTGGCTAGGAGAGATTCTCGATCTGTGAGCCAGGTGCCTCCCATTGGGCGTTCAACCTTGACAACTTGGTTGTCTTTAAGACACCTTGTGACAGCATGGCTGTCCGGGTGTCTGCGATAGCCCAACTGGTAGAGGCGTCGACCATGACAGCTGAGGTTCCTGGTTCGAACCCAGATCACAGAATTTTTCCTGCAGACATAGAATGTTTATCTTATGCAGAATCTGGTTCACTTCTAAATGAGAGTGGAGAGGGAAGTGGGGTCAATCCATACTGTCTTACAGGGTTTTTCCCTGACCTGGCCCAGTTGGCTAATTTATCTGCAAGTTCGTTTCCATAGATATCTTTGTGACTGGGACCCAGAGGAGACTAATATTAAAATCCGTTCGAGAAGAGCTGCTGGATTAGGGTTATTATATAACTGAGTAGGCCTCTGAAGTGCCATTTGCTCTTATTTAGGGCTCCTTGGATCGAAGAGAAGACACTCCAACAGTCAGACACTATTAGGTAGCAGGCAGATAGGATGGAGGAGATCACAAGAGCTTTGCGGATAGAAATTAGAGTTGGTAAGAGCTGGTGGCCGGGGCGACTTTTTCCGAAACTATGGCACCACCTCTCTTATAGATTCCTATTCCTCCAATTGGGCCCGACATTATCAACGAGGCATCCGTGAAAAAATCTTTGGTGGTCTGGGAAATTGCTCTGGAGATAAGAGTCAAATAGGGAGTTGCTGAGCTCAGAGATGGGGTTAGGCCAACCCAACTAGGGGTGGTGCAGATGAGATTATCAGGAGAGGAATCCCAAACGTGATCGCGCATCTTGGGCTCGCACATATGCATGCCGTTGCAATTGAATTTATTCATTAAACTAGTAACTAGACCTCGTAGGAGGATGGAGCAATGTTTTCCTCCGTCGAGTTGTCGTGACGTTTGGCAGTATGAGTAAACCAGATCAACAGCCTTAGCTTCCCACCTAAGCAGGGAGGGGGAATACCAGCTACTAAGGAGCTGACTGGGAGGCTCGCAGGCACGATCTTAAAATTTTTCTTTCCTCCTTAACCAAGGGATCAATCACTGATTTTTTGGCTAATAGAAGAACAATGGCAAAGGAATCTAATTATGGAGCTCACCAGAGCAGACGTCTCACTCCAACGGGGACCCCATCTACACTTCGTTACCAGTTTAGCGTGCGCCAAGTTTTTCGCGATGCTGGCTTCAAAGAGTTGACAAAAGGGTGCCGACTTAGCTTATTGTCCATAGTCACCCAAAGGAATTTATAATTTCGCCTAACAGGGAGTCTGGAGCCCTGTAGGAATACCGAGAGAAGGGGAGGAGGGCCCTATTTAGCTATACACACTATTGCAGACTTATCAGAAGACAATGAGACACCACTGGCGAGACCCCAGTCAGAGAGGAAGTCATAGGCTCTTGAAGAATGGATCCGATTTCTGGGATGGACTTGTCAGATAACCAGAAGGCCCTGTCGTCTGCAAATACACTTCTACCGATCTCCATTGGGACGTTAAGAAATGCACTAGAGATAAATATGTTAAAAAGAGTTGGATTGAGAATAGACCCCTGCAGGAGACCTAGGTGTTGTTCTGCCCACAAAACACCACTGGGGTATTTCATTCCCACTCGCCTTTTCCGGAGGAACGACATAATCCAGATGACAAATCTTTTGGGGGGGGGGGCTTGATACCGACAAGTTTATTATAGAGCACTTCCTAGGGTACAGAGTCGAAGGCCCTATTTATGTCTAAAGAGACAATCCTCTTTCATGGGCAAACGGTATATCATCCACCAGCTTGATGACAAAAGAGATGACTTCGGCCTTTACGAAAGCAAAGGCCGTGTTCCAAAATAATGTGGTTGTTAATGAGCTGCTCTAAGATCTTGAGGACAATGGGCTTGTAGCTTGAAGGCGACGATGGAGACTTGTTAGGCTTTAGAACCGGATGAATGATGGTATTCTTCCATTTTGGAGGTATAATGCCTGTTAAACAAGAGATGTTCAGAACTTCTAAGAGTAGGAATAGCTGACCCCCACCTAACTTCCCAAAAGTAGAGTTGATCAGGCCATCTGGTCGTGGGGCAGAGAACTTGGACTTAAAGGCAGCTTTTAGGGGGGCTTAGGAGAACAGATGCTCCCAAGGCGATGCGACGCTTGAAGGACGCTAGAAATCGGGCAGTGGCTTGGGCCAGGGCAGGTGAATAGTCGGTTTGAACATACAGCGAGCCAGAGAATCGCTTGGATAGATGCTTTCGGGTCAAAAAAGTCATTGCTATGAATTAGTGGAGGGGAAGGCCGTTTCTGAAACGCCCTTAGGATTTTCCAGATATTATTTTCGCAATTTCTTATAATCGACGATTTCCAATATATCCTTCTGGTCTTTTTTAGCAATCTCTTACACCTCGCTTTCATTTTTTTTAAGGTCAGTAAACACGTGGAGCACTGGGACTTAAGGAATTCCCTTTTTGCTTTATTTCAAAAGCCATGTGGCCTTCTCACAACTGGGGGATCACTAACATGGTCTTGGAGGGGAAGGTCTCTTTGATTGTTTACTTCCTAGCAATCTCGCCTGGAAGATAAAGCAGATTTTGAATGTCCAGGAACTCGAGGGGGCTCAGGTCTGAAGGGGTCGGAGAACTGCTAGATGCTGACCACTGCGGAGCAGAAGTGGATGCCCAGGAAGGGAGAGATGAGGTGGGGGAGATTGCTGCACAAGAATTTAGATGGAAGCGAAGGGGCTGGTGGTCACTGCTAAATGCTCCCGGGACCGTCTAAGTCTGGAAGGGGAAGTTCGGTGAGGTTAAATCAATGTCTAAGTTTATGTCTATGTCTATATGCCGTAACGTTTATTGCAGCAAGCTGAACAGTTTCCCTAATGATATCTACGCTTAACACCATGCTTATCAAATTGAAAATCTTGTCGGATAAGAATTCAATGCAAGTAAACTCTGAGAAAACAAAACCATGGTCTTTTACCAGAGGAATAAATGTGAAGTACCTAATGTTCTTCCTTTGTACTATGATGGTAATTCGTTGTCTACACTATCCTCTTTTAAATATTTGGGTCTCACCATTTCTCATGATCTTAATTGGGACCAGCATATTGATTCACTGCTAACCAATTTAAATACCAAACAAGGTTATTATCTCCAGATTACGCTATTTGCCCCCTAAAATTCTTTTATTGTTGTATTACGCTTGGACACATTCCTCTCTTTGTTCCAGTATTATTTTCTGGGGATCTTCCACTTCATGGAACCTTAGACGTATATTGACATTGCAGGAAATGGTTCCTCCGAACCCTTCTTAGACTTCCTAAACTCTCATCGGTGTCCCGATATTTTAGCGAATTTAGTTTTGGTTTGGTTTGGTTTGGTTTGTGTGATATTAACGTCCTTTTCAACTGCCATGGTCATTTCAGGACGGCGTTAGAGGGGCCGCAAATTTTGCCTCACAAAGGTTCTTTAACGTGCAGCCGGCAAACGACTACACGGGACCAACGGCTTTACTCCCCTTCCAAAGGAAGTGCGTGATCTCAGGAGTTTCCCCCTGAAAAAATCCTCATCGTCCTCGGGCATCAGAGGCGATCACGCAACCAGTGAGCCATCAAGGCCGATAGCGAATTTTGTATTCTCACCGTTTATCAGCTATTTCTTGTTCGGGTTTGTGCTTTTGTATTTAAAACCGCAAATTCAATTCTGATTGTTTCTACCCCTATTACGTTAGTTGTTAATGCAGATTATCATCGATACCCAACTAGATTGTCTAATGATTTAAATATTCCGTTACTTAAACTTAATTATCGGCGTCACTGTCTCTCTTATATAGGCATAAGATAATGGGCTCTTTCTTTCCACTCACCCTTAGGTACTCGAATTTAAATCATAGCACGATGAGATTCCTACTGCTGTGTTGTCCCGTTTTTTTTTATTCACTTATTATATTTAGCTTATTTTAGTTCTTTATTGTCCAGTAATACTAGTATTATTACCTGCTTTCATATGTTTTTGCTCTGTAAAATTTGGACAAGTATGTAGCAGTTATATTTGTTACCAGCCATAGTCAAGATAAACTTCTGTCTGCTGGCTGTGTTTAATTTTGTATTTTTTGTTTTATGTCAGTTTATTTAGTGGTTTTTTTGGTGTTTATATATATTTTTTTTTTTTACGAGATTTGGGTAAATTATTTTAATGTACTTTAACCATACAGGCTCCCTTCGGGCCTATGTTACAGTCTAATTAAATATATAAATAAATAAAAAATAACAAAAATAAAATTAAAAAAAAAAAAAAAAAGACAGTCGGAGCAATCTATCTGGCCGGTAGGTGTGCTCTGTGGTAAAATGGATATTTAAATTTTTACTGAGAAAAATTTCCTCCAGGTATTTATATGGTTGTATCCATCGCAGCCCCAGGAAGAGCTTTTAGCATTTAAATCTCTAATGGCAATAAAGGGTAGAACTAACAGATCCATTAATGCAAACCATCTCTCTCTTTTTAGTTAACCGGGGACACAGATACAGTAAACATGCAGCCATACCAATCAATGATGGCCACTACCTCATAGTGCTTCAGGAAATTGACATCGTGGGGAATTCGAGATTGCCTCCTCCGTATTTTCCCCACTATTTGTACAAGTCTGAGATAGAGGGAAGCCAATAGTCCTGTTCGAGCTTAAAAAGGTCTCACATAGGGTTAAAATACGAGTCTTTCACTGAAGTAAAACTGTGTCCTTCCAGTTGGCATCAGGCCCCTGATGTTCCAGTGGTGGATGTCAAGGTATTTATTGGGAAATGATGCCATTATGGGCTTGGGGGGGCCCCCCCCAGCATACCTCTCCAGCTGGTAAGGTCAATGAGCCACTTTAGGATGTGGGTCAAGCAAGATGCCATAATCTTGAAGACATCTTCCATATCTTTGAGACTGCTCTGTGCAGCGGGGGTGTCCATTAAATGTCAAGATAAACAGCTTCAGGCAACTGCCCACAAGCTGGTCTACTGTGTGATTTCTTAAACTTGCTGGTTTTTCACTAACTAACGATTCATCATGGGCACTAGGTACATCTTCACTGGCCCATGGGTCCTCCAGGAAGGGAGACAGCTGAGATCAGGGGATCTGAGAGGGCGGAAGGTCACTATGAGACAGAGGAGGGAGGATAGAGAAGTGATAAAAGAAGATTGGGGAAAGTCTGTCGTGTCCACATGTCGAACAGGTGGTGACAGATATATTGTTACAGCTGTCAACGTCATTGTTTAGAGCGAGGGGGATCAACTGCACCTGGAGTAGGCAGTGGGGAAAGTCCCACTTGGGAACACAGACGCGTCAACGGGTTCGGATTGAACATAGAAGCGTATGATCTATGGTTCGGTGCACTGTTACCTAGCTCCATATCGGTAAGTTTCTTAGCTTTGTAGTAAGGGATATGGCGATCAACCATCTTACTACGGATTAAGGACTCGTATTTAAATTTGCTGCAGCCGCTGTAGTAGGAGGAATGTTCATCTCTACAGTTGGCGCAGACAAAACATGGAGAAGTACAGTTGCTCCTGCTGTGGTCTGGAGACAGAGCAGGAGGGGGGCACTATTGCATCTTGCCTTAGTGTGATCCAGCCTATGGCACACTATACTCTGCATAGGCCTAGGTGGAGGACGAGAGACAGGAAATGATTCTTATTCGAATTTGATCTTTTCAGGTGGGCTGGGAGAGTTAAAAAACAACAGCCAATCCACAGGGCCTATTCATGTTTTTGACCAGTTTTCTCGGCGGGGGAAGATTGTCCTTCTGCTTTCCTTTCCTCTTCGCTGTTCCCACAGAGATTCGACGCTGATTCATGTTCGAACAGCAGGAGAGCGAGTGGATAGGAATTAAAACAGTAAAAGTAAGTTAACAAAACTTTCTTTTTTTTTTTCCCTCTCTTTATTCGGAGCTTTAATCACTTTCCTAGCAATAGAGGGGGGACTGTAAAGAGAAACTTTGAGTCTACATCCCAAATCATGTTTGTATGGCTGAGAGCGCTGAGGCGCAGGTCTTATCGCTCTTGCAACCAGCAAGTCGCGGGTTCGAATCCCGCTTGGGGCATGAATGTTTGTGATTGTCCTTTATTATAAAAAGAAAACCCCATGTTGGGCTTCGGCCTGTTGGGGGCAACCCGCTGGTTGTTTAGATAAAATAAAATAAAATAAAAAAATAAGTAATTCATTATGATGGTCTTAAAAAGGAAAAATATTTAATTAAGCTTAAACCTTTTTTTGAAG
The DNA here is from genome assembly GCA_023313115.1 of Rhysida immarginata. Classification (NCBI taxonomy): domain Eukaryota; kingdom Metazoa; phylum Arthropoda; class Chilopoda; order Scolopendromorpha; family Scolopendridae; genus Rhysida; species Rhysida immarginata. The sequence continues at coordinate 188,272 of JAHWFO010099378.1, forward strand.
TTTTCTTCTTCAAAGCTGGTAGTTAATTAAAATGCTCCGATCAGCTTGAGCAGCTACTAGGTGCATCGGCAGGTGGCGGATAGCAGACTATCCTAGGTTGAATACAACTTAGGACATCCCCGAATATCCAATAAGGGGATGCAGACCAACTCCCGAACCAAGATGTTATGTGACCTGTGCTGAAGGGTTGATGGCACTTCGGTTATTGTGTCTCTTTAACAGAGCCTCCTGTCTACCTGGCGACATTCAGGAGTATTTAGCTTTATCCCGGTATGCAGGCACCCCCAGGATGGACCGTCAATCCTGCATTTATTACACCATTCTATGGATTGTAATAAACCCCCAATTCTATCTAGTGATCCTGCGGGAAACCAGAAACTTGCAGATGATATCGATATGGCAGGAATGCCCTCTGTTGAATCAACTGAACGTAATCAGCATGCTGCTTCTGAACCTGAGGCACCTCATGCTTTACAGCATGCGGCCTCTGGCGAGGCTAGTGGTATGACTATTTCAAAATATATGTACTACTAGATGCTGAGGTGCATTCAAGCAAACCTGCAGCATAAAAAAAATTGGTGGCAGCTAACCTCAGTGGAACTTTTCTGCCTGAGGACATTCACATAGCTCTAATTCAAGAACCTTGGATTTCCAAAGGTGGAATTAGAGGTTTGAGTAACTGTGAAGGTAAGCTAATCTATGATTTTTCATGCTCATCCACCCCAGCCTGTTTATTAATTAAAAATAATATTAATGCTCTGCCTATGTATCAACGGTATTCTAGGGACTTGGCTGTAGCAAAAATTACCCTTCGAATGGAAGGAAAAAACCAAGACATTAATTTGTCTCAGGATACCTTCCATTTGAGGAGATTACACCCTAAACGATGACTTTAGAAGAATATGGGAAACTTCGATCAGCCAAAACGTGGAAATCATTTTTGGCTGTGATGCAAATGCCCACCGCATAATGTGGGGGAACTCTAACACCAATCTGAGAGGTAAGTTTTTATTTGATTTCATCTTAGAAAATAACTTGGAAATTTTTAATCTAAAGTCTGTCTATCTATATGAAAAAAGCTGCAAGGCAGTATGGGAAAGCCACGTTAACAAATATCATCTCATTCAGATCAACGCGCAGCCAATAGGGCTTTTTCACTATGCGTCATCATGACGTCAATGCCGCCATACAGGATCACAAAAAGTGTCTTTACTCTTAGTTTCGCTTTTCCCGATCATCGCATTCGCTCAAGAAATCGTTTAAGTATTGTTGTTGAGTATTGTTGTTTGGAAGATTCGTATAATACGCTGACCTTGCCATAGCGAATAGCATGGGAAAGTATTTTTGTTATCCAACATGGCTGATCTACTAAACAATGATCCAAACCCACAGTGCATTATATGGTCACGTGCTGTAAAAGCTCTATAAAAAAGAAATTGAAACCATAGTGGCTAAAATGAAACTGAAACAGTGCTTCATGTTTTCTGAGCACTACACGTGCGCAGTCGGAGACTGCTTTACGGGGTGGAGGTGAAAAAGTAGTGACGTGTATTCCCACACTGCCTTGTAGGTTTTTTCATATAGTGAGGCAGAGTGTAGGTAACAAACCAACCTTGATTACATCGGTAAGAAAGGAGGTTATTGACATCACTATTGGTTCTTCCAATATGTGTAAATGGATTAGGAAATGGTATGTTGACGAGAAGCCATCTTTGGCTGACCAACATATACCTTTCTCTCTTCTTACCGATGAAGACTGGGATAGGACCTTTAGGGATCCTAAGCAGACGAACTGGATTCAACTTTGTGAGGACGTTCGTTCCGCTATTTCCGGTCTTCCGATTAAGATACGTGATACGGTTGACCTGGAATTGTGTGTGAATGGTTTGCAACAAGATCTAGTTCAGTCGTATCACGATAATTATCCCTTGATGAGAAAGAAAAGTAGGTCCGCCTGAGTGTTGTGGAACTACGATCTTTCTTGGCATAGACGAATTGCTAGGAAGCTTTTCAGGAAAGCTAAAAAGACCAATGATTGGCATAGTTACAAACTTGCCCTCGCTGAGAATAATAAAACTGTTACAACAGCCTAAACGTATTTTGTGGAGGAAGTTCTGCGAATCAGTCCAAAAGACCAAAGAAGGAGCTAGGCTCAACAAATTTTCAAAGAGAGAAAATCCAATTTTTGTTGGTACTCTCTAAAACTCGGATGGTGATTTCACCAGGGATGCTAAAGATGTCCTCAAGACTCTTATGGCAACTCACTTCCCAGCAGTCACACCCTACGAACCTATGGATATTAATTGTTTGAATTCTTCCAGCAATATTTCAAAGGATAGCTGGGCTGTGGCCAAGAAAGTAATTACACGTAAAAAAAGTTGTATGGGCAATTAAATCTTTTGAACCATACAATTCTCCTGGACCGGATGAAATCAAGCCAATCTTGCTTCAGCAGGTATCCGATGTGATCTCACCGATCCTATGTACTATCTTTAGGGCTAGTTTAGCCCTAGGTTATATTCCTAATCTGTGGAGGCTGGTCAAAATGGTCTTTATTCCGAAACCTGGTAAGGGCCGCTATGACGTGGCCAAAATTTTTTGACCGAATACTTCATCTTTTTTTTTTATTTTTAATTTAATTTATTATAGCCTCCCTTTTGGGAGATTTGTCAAAGCATTCCTTTCTCTCTCATTTGTTGTTCCATGACATAGCTTTCTATTATATTTCTTACATGTTTATTGTGATTTATACATATCTCACTATCACAATTTTTCATCTGATTCCTCAAATTTAACGGCATCTTATTCCATTTTAGGATTGTATCATATGGAAATTCATTTTTTATAAATGATGATATTGGCTTGCTTAACTCTATCTTGTAACTTCGACATTGCCATACTTTCAACAGGTCTGCCATCCAATTTCTCAAATAGGCTATTGGATGTGCTTTATCTGTTAATCCTTTATATATTTCTTTTAGTTTAGCTTTCTTTATTACCGTGTTGAAAGTTGGAATATTATTTTTATTACAGTATTCCGTAATCTATGCATATCTATTCAGCGAAAAGGCTTCCCTTACTACATTGTTAAATGCTGTTTGAATTTTCTTCCGCAGATTTTTATTTGTATTAGTCCAAATTGTTATCGCATATTCCATAGTTGGCAATATTTTTGCCTTCAAGATTATAGCCATTTCCTGTCTCGTTATTGATTTCTTCAGTCTTTTTACTAGATATAGCATTCTGTTTAATTTAATAATCAGCATTTCTATATGTTGTTGGAAATTAAGATTGCAGTCATAATTAATTCCTAATATTTTATATGATATTGTTGGAACACTCTTCTCTTTTGAGATACATATTATATTTGTTTTGTTCCTGTTTACTGTTAAACCTCTAGAAGCATACCAAGTTGACAGCATTTCAATATCCTTTTCTATTTCTTGTTTTGCTTTTTGAGCCCCTCCAAGTTCATATGCTTTTATAAGAAAGCTATCGTCTATATAGGACACTATATCCATATTTAATGGTAGGCTATATATTCCTGCAGTCGCCACAGCATAAAATAAAACACTCACTGCCGAACCCTGCATTATTCCTTTTGTTGTTAATTCATTAATTATGCCTTTTTCTGTTCGTATATAATTGTATCTATCATGGAAATAGTCCTGAATTAGTGACCATAATGGATCATTTACACCAAAATCCCTCAAGCCTTCCAATAGTTGTTCTCTAGATACTGAGTCAAATGCTTTTGCCAAATCCACCAAGACAATATAAAAAATTTTATTTTGGTCTACGGCATGCAGTGCCTGTTGATAAACTGATAGTAGAAGATTATTAATTGACTCTCTTGGTCTTCCTCCTTTTTGATTATCCGGGACCTTTTCCCAAAGGAAATGTATCATGGTTTCAAAAATAACTTTGTCAATTTTGCTATTGTTGTTATTCTCACCACTGGACGGTAATTTCGATAGTCCTTTGGCGGACCTGCTTTATACTTTGGAATTATTTCTGCATTTTTAAATTCCTTTGGGAATTTTTTATTTCCGATTATCGAATGTACTAAGTGAATAAACAGTAGGTTTCTTTGTATACCCCAGTTTTTTATCACTGCACTTGTTATTGGTCCATCACATCTCATAGGTTTTAAGTTCATTGTCTTCAAAATTTGAGGCAATTGTGTTGGTAATATAGTAATCACATTGCTTAGTTGCTGATCTCTCTTTCGTAACGAAGGCATTATTCATGTTTAATCTTCTTTCATGCTTAAATGCTTAGAAAATATTATTGATAGGTGGATTAGAGAAACTATTGGGATGCATTGTCCCTTTCATGTTAATCAATTTGCCTATCAATTGGGCAAATATACAGATGTGGCCTTGCACCATCTGGTGGTTAAAATTGAGAGAACCCTTGAATATAGGGAATTTGCTCTTGCAGCCTTTCTCAATACTGAGGGAGTTTTCGATAATACTTCTTATGCTTCGATTGCCAATGCTTTAAGCTCTAAAGCAATTGATCCACTGCTTCGTAAATGGATTCAAACCCTTTTGGCGGACAGAATTGTCTCCCAATTTTTGGTTCGACCCTCCAGGACCTGTCTGCAAGGTGGTATACTTTCCCCCCTGCTTTGGAACCTGGTGGTGGATGACCTTATTTCTAAATTAAACAACCATAGCATATATGCCCAAGGATATGCAGATGGCATTGCCATCTACGTATCTGGGATTGATAAACTTACCTTATTGGGCCTGATGCAATCTGCTTTGTATGAAGTTCTAACATGATGCATTGAGCGGAATTTAAGGGCAATGCGGAATACCCTTGAAGACCACTCTTGTACCTTTTATTTGCCGAAAAGAAATTATTCCTTTTAATCGAACACCAATCTTATTTGGTAAAAAGATTATTGTAAAGAAGGAGTTCAAATACCTAGGGATTACCCTTGATAGTAAATTGAACTAGAATCAGCATCTTGATAAAAGAATAAATCAGGTTAAAATGGCAATCTATCGATGTCACCGTATCCAGGTAAATGTTGGGGCCTTACCCCAATAATGACATACTGGCTGTATGTTACAGCCATTAGACCTATTCTTACGTATTGTGCTCTGGTTTGGTGGCGTAAGATTGAGCAGTCTGCTGTTAAGGCCAGGCTAGTCTCCCTTCAAAGGTTGGCCTGCCTGGATATCACAGGCGCTGTTTCAACCACACAAACCAGGGCTATGGAAGTTATTCTTTCTCTGACTCCTTTGGATATTTATATCCAGGGAATCGCTAGAAAAATTTCTTATTGTCTGGGTAATCAAGGGCTAAGGGTAGATTTCCTTGGGCCGAAATCTCATACCATGATTAGCCGGATTATGACCAGTAATATTTTGCAAATGCCTTCCGACATTGCAGAAACTCGTATCCTCCCTGAGCTCTCGAGCGAGGTCATCATAGACCCCATGGTAAAGCAGAGAGGGGGGAGTCGGCAAGTTCCTAAGGGCGCCATTATTTGGTATACAGATGGCTCCCGACATCATGGATATTCTGGCCTGGGCGTTTATTGTGGCAAACCAAAAACCCTTCGCTTTCGTCGACTCTGTCGTTGGGTTGTGGTTTTCCAGGCAGAGATGTTAGCTATTTACTGTCTACAGATATGTATAGATAAACTCTACGTTAGTAGAAAAATCTTCATACTCAGTCAGGCGGCCCTAAAGGCCATTAAATCTTCCAAGATAACTTCTAAAATTATTGAAATGTTGTCAACTCCTGCAGATCTTGGCTCTTCAGAATAGTGTTACGCTACTATGGGTGCCTGGACATAAAGGTATAGTTGGAAATGAGGTCGCAGATACCTTAGCAAAACAAGATGCCAAGTCAGCACCCTGTGATCCTGAACCTTTTTGCGGCATTTCCAAACAAACTGCAATCTGTAAGATTAACAACATCTCTTTATCAAGCGATGACAAAAAGGTGGGAACAGACCACCAATCAAAGACAAGCTAGACTCATGATTAAGAAACCTACTCAGAATCTAACAACTAGTATTCTGCTGCTTAGTAGGAATAAACTACGGGTTATCATGGGCTTTCTTACAGAACATGATTTACTACGAAAACATGTATATAGAATGGGGATCCTTCAGGAGAAACCACTATGTTCAAAGTGTAATTTGGTGGACGAAACAGCCCATCATATTCATTTTGAATGTGTCGCACTGGCACATATTCGTCGCCTCACGTTAAATTCTACTTTTCTTGAGGACATTCACCAAGATCCAGTGGATAGTCTGACTCGTTTTCTTGGCGAGTCTGGGTTTTTATAGGTTCTTTAGGTTTTTTTGGGTCTTGGCGCAAAATTACCTCGTTGGAATAAGTGCCTAGATAATCTCTGGTTTTTCACCACTGATTAAACTACCCGCTCTCATAAGATAATTAAAATGCTAGTTATGATTAGAATTCTACAATGAAGTACATGTGAATATGTTTAGATGGAAATGAGAGTTGTTTTTTTTGTTTTTTTGTTTGTTTTTTTTACATTATATTTACGAGTAACATTTTATCTCAAAATCTTTACTAAAAAATTCCATTTTTTTGTCAGTTTTTACAATCTTAGGGCCAGATTCACAAAAATGTCATTATTAATGACATCGTACAGCAACAATGTCGATAAATTTTGCACTTTTACAATTAGTCTTAAGTGCAATTCACAATATATGTTGTTAGCCTTCTTAAACAAATTCAGGTTGTGAAATAGTTTTTTGGGGATGCTTAAATGGATTTTTCGAAATAAAAAATGCAGTTTGCAGAATCAAAAATACAGCTTGTGAAATAAAAGTTGTTTTTTGCAAAACATATAATGTATTTTACAAAATCAAAAATGTCGCTTGCGAAATAAAAAATGTATTTTGCAAAATTAAAAAGAAGCTTGCAGCATAAAAAGTCTTTGCAAAATTAATAAAGTGGCTTGTGGAATTTTCAAATCCACTTGGGGAAGCTAAAAAAGTTGGGAGATAAAGAAAGTACATAAAAAATAAAAAGTTGGTGAGGGAGGGGGGAGGGGGTGCGGGGGCGGTGGGCTTCTTTCAAGAACAAAAATATAAAAAAAATTCTTCAAACATGTGAGGAAGATTCATTCCACTGAGGAAGGTAAATTTAACCAGAATATTAATTTTTGATCTGATGCTAATGCAATAATGTAGAAGTGTGGAATATAATAATTTTATGTGAGCAAGTTCTTTAAATCAATGATGACAAAATAATTCTTTTTAAGAGGAGTGATGTGGATCTTAGATTTTATTATAACAACCAATAACTTTGGTTCAGCTCTTAATCTAACAAGCTATGTTCATGTGCGGATTTACCATCTATTTGGAAGAAGAAGTAGAATTATATTAACGAACAATTGTGACATTTATTATATTCTTTATAACATCATTAGAATTTATTCTTATTGAGTTTTCCATCAGTTTTCAACGTTTAAATCAATTACATTCCTGAGCTATCAGTTATAAATGAAGATAATAGACTTTAGTAAACGTTAAAAACATTTAGAATTTATTATAATAAAATCAATTGTCAGTGAAGAAGTGTTTTCTCCTTTCTTTGTAAGAAGAGATAGAAGTTGAGACCGGATTTTCGTCCACCCCACCTTGGAGGGTGACAGGAGGCACTGTCGGGAGCGGCTTTGTTTCTCCCCAGATTCCAAAGTCCAAGAACTGATTTCGGGCCGTCAACTGACATGATTGGCATCCGTGCGAGAGTGTTTTCTCTCATCTCAACCAAACGCAATGTTAGAATTATTCCAAAAAAAAAACGTATGTCATCAATACGTAATCACAACGGCAATTTGGGACGTTCTGAAGTGAAAAACTTTTGTCAGAAGAAGTAGTCAGTTGCCCGCCAGACGTTGAGAAGAGTAGTGAGTTGCCAGCCAGATGTAGAAGCGAACAGCCGAATTTCCCGTTAGACGTGGAGATGAACGGAAGAGTTGCCAGTTTGATTGAGGATGAACAGACGTATTACTAATCAGTTGAAACTGTAAAGACTTAATGCTGCACGAGATCTTCCTGAACAGTGTTCAGATGAGAATGAACAGAATGCCAGTTCTACGTATTGCTAGTTTTTGAAGCCGCCATGAGCCCAAATGCCTGATGAGTCCTTTCTATTTCTCACGGCCATCAATTATTATCATAATGCTAAAAATGGGGTTCTAGCATTTTAAAGTGGTTTAATCACAATAAAGCATATAAGTGGTTTAATCTTCTAGCATATCACCAAAAATGGTGATCCTTGATAAAGCCGGGAATAAATGGCGAAACTAGTCGGAAACTCTGTTCTCCCTTTGTTGTGTTGTAAAGTCTCAACCAATTTTATTTTAAAAATGGGGTTTAAAGTTTAATTTGTTTCCTATCATACTAATAGACAGTTTAAGCAATAAGAGTTTGTGACGAGCCACCCCCTACCCCGATGTATCTTAAGCGCTGGAGGACAAATGTCAGGGGTGACAACAAGTCACGGGTTCGGGACCTGGATTAGTTCTGAAAGAAAGGACAGACACCGAGACAACAGACTAACTTCAAACCTATTTATTACATACGGCATGTACAGCAATAGCAAGGATGGTCAACAATATAAACTAACTTAACCAAAACTGAGGGGCCCCCCTCCTAGGTTATCTTAATTAGATGCTATTCACTATTTAATTAGGCGACCATAGGCGCTTTGGTGTTACACAGTACAGAGCTCCGATAACCGCGTGTTGCTGAACCAATTAGTCTATCAATAGACTCAGTATGCCCACTAGTCAGGTTTCGTCTGTTAGCAAGGAAAACTGAATTCATACTATGTAAACAATGCCAGCTCCCGCATAAAATATTCCATCAAAACTTTGCTCGAAAGCGTGTTGTGCTCCCTTTCTTTTAGCAAGGTTAGGGGAGGAGCACAGTAATCCCCCCTTGGTGAGCGACAGTGTTCCGTATTCTAATGTGCTTGTGTGCGTTTCCTTACGGGATAAGGCGGTTCCACATAGCTTACAATTAATATTCATAGCTAAGACTTAATATCCACAATTTACAAACTGTTGTCAATTGAAAATACACATGAGACCGCTCGGAGGCGCATAGGTTTACACTCCACTTGAAAATCGAAGAACACACAAGAAGTTCACCACTGTTGCAGCATAAAACATTCTCCGCACTTTTATGTCAAAAGTTATCTTAGGGGAGTTATTTTAAGGCGAGACTCAATGAGCAACACTTTCGCAAATGTTCACTGCAACTCGGGGCAAAAGAAGCAGTCGCATCACTGGGCGCTTGATAAGGCATAAAAAAAAAAATGTCCCTCACCAATAGAAGTCATCTCAATGGTCAATGATACCTCAAAACAGCTGCTACTTCCCCAAAAACAGTTTTCTTAGCAAGGATGAGTCGATACCAGGTGCAGAGGGCTCCATCAGTTCGAACGTATAGACGCCATTACGCAAGTCACATTTGCTTTCCCGCACGGCCGCAACTTAAGTTTTAAAATTCACTAACTATTTTTTAATAAATGCAGAACAAAAACAAATGTATATTAAACTAATTAACCCAAACGGTGCTAAATGCACCATTGTGCTGAGAAAAGTGGCTTTTAGGGCTTCGCTCAAGGCGAGTTCCATAATCTTGTCAGAAAGAGAAGCGACAACCGCTCAACACAACAGCCAAAAGCAAAATCCTATATATATTTTTTATTCCGAAAAAAATTAAGTTCCCCCTCCTCTACAGCAACAATACAAATGATAAACAAAAGAAAAACAATTGTTTGCTGGAGACTAAGCACGAATTACATAAAAGACAATAATGCTAGCCCACAACAAACAACGTAACAAAAAAGAGCAACGCTAATTACACCACCGTCGCCGCGATTCATGAGAGACACTCACAACGAGACGGCCGCACAAATACGCGCGTTCACGATCAAACCACCCAAATTAACATACACTGGTGCTCAAAATTAACAGGACAGACATTTTCGTGGATTTCTCTAAAACTACTGGACCGATTCCATTGAAATTTGGTAGGGTAATAGAATAAGCTATCACAATTTGGTAGGGTAAGGGAATAAGCTATCACGAATAATTATTGAACATAACTTTCAAACCATGCTCATGAAACTATGGAATGTCAAAAGCAAGATTGCATTAAGGGTCTTTTTAGGAGGCTAATAGGGTGTATGGTCACCTAACAGCAATACAGCTCTCACAGCGATTCCTCATGCTGTTTATGAGGCTGTTAATGAAGTGTTGGGGCAAGGAACCCCAGTTCGTAGCTCCTGGAGGGTTCTGGGAGAAACCTGGCAAGCTGCAATTCTCCTGCCCAGTGCATCCCAAACATGCTCTATCGGGTTCAGGTCTGGAGATCTTGCTGGCCATTCCATCCTTTGAATATCCTCCTCTTCGAGGTATTCGTTGACCAGCCTTGCCCTATGTGGACGAGCATTGTCATCCATAAAAATGGAATGGGGACCAAAGGCACCCCTGAAGAGCCTTACTTAGGGTGCTAAGATGTCGTCCCTGTACCTCTGAGCAGTCAGAGAGTCTCTCTCAAAAACGTGGAGGTCTGTGCGTCCTCCAACATGATGCCGCCCCAGACCATGACACCACCACCACCACCACCATAGTGGTCAACTTCGTGATGTTAGAGGGATTGTAGCGTGTTCCTGGTTCTCTCCAGATGAAAACTTGCCGGGAATCCGTGCTTAGACTGAATCTCGACTCATCACTGAATAAAACACAGGCCCATTGTGCTTGGGTCCAGGGCTGGTGTTGTCTGCACCAAATCAGCCGGGCTCTCCTGTGTCCTGGAGTGAGTGGGATGCGGACCGCTGGTCTCTTGGCATACAGCCCTTTCTCATGAAGCCTCCGGTAAACAGTATGCCTCGAAACAGAGGTTCCAGTAGAGCTGAGTGACTGTCATCTCTGTTAACTATAATAACTAAACAGGTGGTGGCCTTACAGTATAACAGAGGGACATCAGGA
>JAHWFO010099378.1:204278-222456 GCA_023313115.1 Rhysida immarginata
GTTCGTGCAAATGCATATCGAGAGGCAATGGAAGCAGGTGCGTCTTTTATTAATCGCAAATGGGTTGCAAACAAGTTAAACCGATCGGATAGATGGGTGACGGACAACTGGAAGAAAGGTTATGATAACTGCCATGCCGAATTTGCTGAGGGTAGGCCCGAGAAATTATCACAGGAAAGCAAAAACATCATTGCTAATAACAGTGGCAAAAGACGTCGCAGCCGTGTCAACATTGCACAAGAAATTAAAGCCAAGCGTGGAAAAACAATTTCTCGTTCAACGGTTCAAAGACATCGTCAGCGTGCAAACATCAAGCCATTCCATGTTATTCCGAACGTGGTGAAAATCGGTATTCTCGAGACCTTCTAATGGGACAACTGACATCTGTGCTGAAGGACATGGAGTACGATACTGCTCTGTTTGAGACACTCCTCCGCTCCTACCCGAAACGGATGCGTGCTGTTCGAGAAGCAGGTGGTGGCCACACTAAATATTGATGTGATAAAAGCAGAAATAAACGTACTTTTTGATTATCAACCGCAGAACATTCCACTTAGTTTTGTTTATTTTCCAGACCCCTAGCAAAAGGTTATGCACAACCCTGTATATAGCAGGCGTGGACATAAATTATTTTATGCATTTAATTTAAATGGTTTGTTTTATTGTAAACCTAATTTTTATAATGTACGAGGCATGTTTTTTAAGTAAGTACAGTTTTGGAATTAAAAAAAGACGTGCAAAGATATCGCAATAATTTTATTTTTACATGAAAGCCTGTACCTTAATCTACTTTTCTACATAATTTCCGTGAATATCGAGGCACTTGTCATAACGTGGCACCAGTTTTTGAATACCCTCCTCATAAAATTCTGCCGCCTGACTTGTTAACCACTGTATCACAAATGTTTTGACTTCGTTATCGTCTTGAAGACGCTGACCACCCAGGTGTTTCTTCAAGTGCAGGAACAAATGGTAGTCACTGGGCGCCAGATCAGGGCTGTATGGAGGATGATCTAGAGTTTCCCATTTAAAAGATTTGATGAGATCTTTGGTCCGATTAGCCACATGTGGACGGGCATTGTCATGCAGCAAAACGATACCCTTACTCAACTTGCCACGTCTTTTGTTCTGGATTGCACGACGCAGATTGTTCAATGTCTCACAACAAGACGCTGCATTGATTGTCTCATTACGAGGCAGAAACTCCACTAGCAATACTCCTTTTCTGTCCCAAAAAACTGTGCACATGATTTTCCGGGCAGAAATTGTTTGCTTAAACTTCACTTTTTTGGGTGATGATGAATGTCGCCATTCCATGGATTGTTGTTTCGATTCTGGTGTGACGTAGGCCACCCATGTTTCGTCACCAGTAACAATTTGGTCTAAAAAATCTTCACCTTCATTGTGGTACCACTCAAGGAAAGTCAATGCACTGCCTAAACGTTGGGTTTTGTGCAAATCCGTCAACATTTTTGGAACCCAACGTGAACACAATTTCCGGTAATTCAAGTTCTCGGTCACAATGCGATACAAAACACTACGAGAATATTGAGGAAAGCAGTCGCACAATGATGAAATTGTAAAGCGTCTGTTTTCTCTCACCTTTTCGTCCACTTTCTGCACCAAATCTTCATTAACGACCGAAGGACGCCCACTCCGTTCTTCATCATGCACATTTGTGCGGCCATCTTTAAATGCTCTCACCCATTTCCTTACCATTCCATCACTCATAATGTTTTGTCCGTACACTTCACAGATCTCACGATGAATATCGATCGGTTTTACGCCTTTATCACTAAGAAATCGTATAACAGCCCGTACTTCACAATCGGCGGGACTCACGATTGTCGGAGGCATCTTAAACACTCAGTAAACAACGTATACAATGAAGAATCAGACTGTAATGGCGTCAGTGCGTAGACAAGAGAAGTAGTTAACCAGCGCGCATGCGCGGAACGCCGATCGTAGCGCTGCGGCGGCGGAATCGCAAAACGGTACTTACTTAAAAAACATGCCTCGTAAATGAGACAATTAAAACACCTATAGGATTAACGATCTCACAAGAAGGCCTAGAAATATAGCATCGACGCTTTTGCCATATAAATAGCAAATCTATAGTTAATACAAGTCAACAAGACTGTGTTAGAGGGTTACCTAGTTTTAAAAACACGCATTTAGATTGTGAATCTTGTAAGATTGCAAAGAACCAGGCGTAGGTCATTTAAATCAATTTCTACAATTAAGTCAGATAAACCATTTCTATACATATGGACGTTTGTGGTCCTCTTCCTTGTGTTTCAAAAGGTGGATGTAGATATTTTCTAACTATTGTTGATGATTACTCTAGGAAAGTGACTGTATACCCCTTAAAGAAAAAGTCAGATGTTTTTACATGCTTTACTAGATATCAGACTCGAGCTGAAAGATTTTTAAATTTGAAAGTGATGAATATTAGAACGGACAATGGGATGGAATTTATACATGATAGTTTTAGTAAATTTTTAGATGAACAGGGAATACATGCTGAAAGGACAAACACCTATAGACCCGAACAAAATGGGGTTAGTGAACGTTTTAATTACACAGCATTGAATGCTGTAAAAGCTTTGCTCTTCTTCTTCTTCTTCTTCTTCTTCTTTAAACAGCCTTCATCTTCCACGAGAAAGGAGACCAGCTGATTTCAATGGAAACAAAATGAAGGCAAGAAGGGTCAGGCTAAAAAGTTGAAGAGAAAGTCAGTGGATAGAAAGAGGGCCTAGGATCCCATACAATCCTGTACCTTGGAGGAAACAGGTGAGGAGTCTAACAATGTCGCACTGCAATCGAGGCTTCAAAGGTGCAGCTAGGAGGATATGTTTCAGAGAGAGAGAGCAATATTTCGTTTGAAGAGACCTTTAAGTAGAGTCTCCCTCTGGCGACGATATATGGGACATTGAATTAGAGCATGTTCCACGGTCTCTTGTTTTCCACAGTCACAAAGATCCGTAGAGCTGATTTTCAGCTTTTTCAAGAAAAAGTTCATGGGGACATGCCCCGATCTAAATCTAAACAAAATGGATTTTTGCTGGAAGGTAAGCCACTTCGGAGAATATTTATTAAAGTTTTCAATATTGGGGAAAAGGGTTCTGTAGTGTTCTCCTTTAGACTCAGCAGTTCAGAGGACGTTCCACAGCACGAGTGTCTTTCTACGAATAAGAGCTGCAAGGACAGTAGAGTCAACGCGAGAAGGGTAGGCCGGTTTCCAGCCTGTCCTCGCCCAATTAGCCAGCCGGTCTGCTAGTTCATTCCCCTGGATTCTTCGATGGGCAGGGGCCCAGAGGAAACAAATTTTAAAATTACATGAAAGGAGTTGCTGTAATAAGGTCATAATATAACCCAAGAGTTCTTTGAAGTACCACTGGGCTTTGCCCAATGCTCCCTGAATAGAGGAGAGTGCAGTTTTTGAGTCTGTGATGACAAGATAATTTCCTGAAGGGAGGGAAGATATCAGGAGCAAAGCTTTATGAATAGATATGAGCTCAAGTTGATAGGAGCTAGTGGCCGGGATTATTTTATGCGAGATAAAGAACTTGTTTTTCATGTAGATACCGATACCACCTGCAAGATCGGTTGAAGTGAGGGAGGCGTCCGTATATACTTTGTTGTAATCACTGAATTCTGCAATAAGATATGAATCGAATCGTCTTGCACACAGTTCTGGCGAGAGCAAGGAAGTAATTTCTAAAGGAGCAAAGTCTATCTGAATGGCAGAGGAGGAGTCCCAGACGCAATTAAGCAACAAGGGTTCGCAAATATGTAAAGAGTCACAATTAAATTTTTTAAGCAAATAATCTGCTAGAGAGCGGAGTTTCCTAGATTTCAAAAGCAAACCGCAAACTTTCCCTAGCGGGTGGTCGCTGCTTTGCTTGCTGAAGATTTGGCAGTATGAGTAAAGAGAGACAGCTTTTGCTTCCCATCTTAATGGAGGAGGCAGGATGCCAGTTTCAAAATATAACAAGGGGCACGGCGATGACAAGGTGGCATGAAGACACGTTCGTAAGATCTTCCTTTCCGCAATGACCAATGGAGCAATGTTTGACTTAGCAGCTAGCATAAAAAACAACGCTGAAGAGTCAGAAGTCTTGACAAGGGAATTGATTAGGGTGGAGGACTCACTCCAAGGAGGGCCCCACTTGGACTTCATAACAAGCTTTGCTCGCGCTAGATTTTTGATGGGATTCTCTTTAGTGGCGGCAATATGCACCCTCCAGTTTAGTTTGTTATCGAGCGTAACGCCTAAGAACTTATGGCTCTTTCTATTCGGAAGCCGGGTAACCTGAAAATAGATGGAAAGCAGAGGGGGTGGACCTTAACTAGCTAGACACATCACTACTGATTTGTCGGGTGAAAAGCTAATAAAGTTGTTTTCACCTCACTTCGCTAAGGAGTCGTAGGCACCTTGCAGCGTGGCTCTTACTTCGGGCAAGGATTTGCTGGAGAACCAAAGAGGCAAATCATCAGCGAAGATGCTTTTTCCTATTGTTGGGAGGATGCCGTCGAATACATCTCTGACAAAGATATTGAAAAGAACGGGACTAAGGATGGACCCTTGCAGAAGCCCCTGAACTTGACGAATCCAGTGGGTGCCACCAGGGTAGTTCATACCCACCCTCCTATTCTTTAGAAAGGAAGTAATCCATAGTGTCATCCTCCTAGGCACTTCAAGATCGACAAGTTTATTGAAGAGAAGCTCGTGCGACACCGAGTCGAATGCTTTATTTATATCGAGGAAAATGATACCTATGCTCTCACCTCTTTCATGGGCAAGGAGAATGTCATCCACTAGTTTGATAGTCAAGAATATGTGGTTCCAGCCCTTTTGGAAACCTAAACTATAGTCGGGGAGCAAGTTTTTGATTTCTAGGAAATGCTGCAGCCGGTTGTTAATCATTCTTTCTAAAGTTTTGATGAGACAAGAAGTAAGAGCAATAGGGCGAAAGCTCGAGGGAGAGTGGGCAGGTCTGTTGGGTTTTAGAATTGGGTAAATTGTCGAGCTCTTCCACATAGACGGGATACTGCCGGTAGACCAGGATGCATTTAAACTGTCGAGGAGAACACTTAATTGCCCGTCTCAGAGCTTTCTAAAAGTAGAATTAACAAGTCCATCTGGCCCCGGGGCGGTACGCTTCGAACTGATGGCAGCCATTAAGTCTGAGGAGGTGAAAGAGCGATCCCATTTTGAAAGGAGGTTTTGTGGAGTGAAAGAAGCTGGCAGGTGTTTTGGCCAGGGCAGATTTTTAGGAAAAACATGACCGACGATAAAAATTAGAATTTCTTTGCATGATGCTTCTGGGTTCAATAGGGTGCCTTCAGCGTTTTTTATGAGAGGGATGAGAGAAGAAGGTCGCTTTTGGAAGAGCTTCAGAACTCTCCAGATATTATTTGTGTCGGTTTTCTTGATTGAATTTTTCCAATAAAGTCTTCTGTGTTTTTTCAGTGTTTTTTTGCATTTAGCTTTGGCTTTCCTCGCCGCCATCCAACAATAGGAGCATCTACACTTGAGGTAGCATCTTTTAGTGTGGTTGCGATGCCACACAGCGTCTTCGCAATCGGTAGTCCACCAACAGGGTCTCAAAGGAGTAAATCTGTTAATCGGCTTGTGGCTGTCTGGGGGGGTCAGGAAGACAACAGGCAGGCGAGGAGGGAGCACACGGGGTCTCCAATAACGGAACTTTAACAGATCGTTTTGGGGTGTTGGAACAATTAAGGGAAATACGTAGGCGGATAGGCGCACGGTCGCTCCCAAAAGTGCCCGGAATAATTTCCAGATATGTTAAGAAGGGACAATCAGGCGACACCAGGGCTAGGTCCAGGTTAGAAGGGGGCCATTCTTGGCGCGAAGGAAAAAACGTGTGCTCGGGAGTGAAGAGGACCTTCAGGTTGTGTAGCAGCAGGAGGTCCTCCAGGTAGCGGCCGTTCAAGTTGTAACTAGCGCAGCCCCACGCCGGGCTTTTGGCGTTGAAATCTCCTATGGCAATGAAAGGAGGGGTCAGAGAGCCAATTAAAAAGTTCCATTTGTCTTTGCTAATGTATCCAGGGACGTAAATACTGTAAATGTGCAGCCAAGATCCCTGTAAGAAGATCACCAAGTCGATTATAGCAGTGTTTTCGATGTGCCTTATCAAATTGATATAATGGGGAATGCTGGAATTGATAGTAATAAGGTTGCCACCACCGTGGCTAGGCCTGTTATTAACATAGGTTGAAGCCTTCGAGAAAGTTATTTTTGAGTTGGGATTGAGAAAAGTTTCACAGAGGGCAAAAATATGAGTTTTCTTCCGTAAAACAGTGACGTCTTCCCAGTTGGACATCAAGCCCCTAACGTTCCAATGGAAGACGTCCAGATATTTGTTATTGAATTGTAACATTGTGATCAATGGAGGCGTGGAGATCGCGCCACCAAATCTTGATATCAGTGAGCCACGTGGGGACAAAGAGCAAGCTAACCTTTAAGGAATTAAAAGCTTCCTCTATAACTTTAGGATTACTTATATTTAAGGGGTTCTGCACCAGAGTAGAGATAAACAACTTCAAACAGTTGCTAGCGAGTTGGTTGACAGAATGATATCCAAGGTTTGATTCGAAAGGGTTAATCAATATAAAGTCTTGAGGCGAGGGCATATCCGACGGAACATTTTCGACGTTTTCAATATATTCAGCATTTTCAGCATTCCGCGAGTCCATTGGGCTATCTGGATTAACTAAGTTTACTGCAGAAAGAAAGGATTGCAGTTCCGAGATCCGAGGAGATGCTTGAGAGAGAGCAGTGAGATCTTGAGCAGGAGACTGAGCAGGAGGCTGGTACACTGGCGAGTGATAGGAGAAAATAGGAGAGAGCAAGTAATATTAGAGGCGCAATTAGCAATGTTTGAAGGACTCAACATACTTGCATTAGAATTACTAGGTTTATTAAAATAGTTAAGGTTGGGAAGGTTATTTAGATTGGAAAGGTTATCAGCATCAGGAGGAGCTGAAGAAACATTAATCCGATTACTTTGATGAGTAACACGATTGGGGTTAGCTATTGTGGCATAGGAGCTGTGTCCAGGGACATCGGTTCCAAGCTCCATATCTACAAGCCTCTTCGCTTCATAATAGGAGACAAACAAGGTAACCATTTTACCCCTGATGAGGGCCTCGTACTTATATCGATCACAACCTCTATAATAAGAGGAGTGGTCTTTTCTGCAGTTTGCACAGACAAAAACTGAAGAGGTACACTTATCCCTGATATGCTTCGGAGAGAGACATTTGGAGCATACAGGGGATCCAGAGCATCTGTATTGGGTATTCCAAGTTTGTGGCATTTAACACACTGCATGGGACGAGGCAGAGGGCGAGAGACAGTAAAAACTTCATTTTCAAATTTTATTTTATCAGGTGGGATTGGGGTGTTAAAGTAGATCAAAAGTTTTACAAACAGAGCTCCAGCAAATGGAGGGGTGAAGTGTTTTACGTTTGTAATATGATCGCCTACATCAGCGAGGTTTTGGAGTTCATCTAGGGTGACAGTGCAACGTATGCCATAGATGAAGCCCACCGATGAAGTTAAAAATCTTGGAATTTCATAGGATAATCTATAAAGCCCAATGTCTGTATACTTCAGACAATTTTTTGCCTGAGCATTAGAGCCAAACTTAACGAGGAACTTGCCAGAGTTAAGTTCAGTCACGGGAGGGGCAATCCCGATTAATGAGGTCAATATTTTTCGTAGAAGACCAGGAGAAATAGAGTCCTTTTGGGCAATGTCACATTCAATCTCCGAATTAGAAGAAACTTTATTTGGATCACAGATCGAGACTAGAAGCCAGGGGCGAGCTGCAGAGTTAAGCTGGTCAAGCACATCTGTAGTAGAAGGGAGATTAGGAACTTTAGCGTAAGGTGTCGAATGCATTGGTTGCGCCGATTTTACAGTCACAGACGGGTTGTCTGTTGAGGACTGGTTTTGGGAGGGCCCAACCGACTTAGAGCTAGGGCCGATACTTTTCTCAGAGTCTTTCTCAGTACTTGAGTTAATTGTTGTAGTGTTATTTGAATTTATCCTAGAGGTGTCTAAATTTTTATCTGTTTTTTCTCCTTTTTTTTCCATTTGTTTACTTTTCCTAGGTTTGGTTGATTTAGAATGAGGCGGGGACATAGATATGTCATTCAATAAGTCATCCAGCGAGCCATCAGAAATTTCTAAAGGCCTATCTAAGTTTATTGCCCGTTTTTCCGGGGGGCGACCGCCTCTAGAGGTTCCTATCCTCTCCATCCTCCCTTCCGAAGAGGAGCGACGACCGTGAGGGGGCAGGGGGGGAGAGGGATCCCCCATCGCAGTGTAGCTTGAGGCTTACCGTAGAGTCCCAGTGATAACCCAGCGTTCGACCACAATGTGAGCAGGGTGAAGAGAAGAGAAGAACAAAGTAAAAAAAAAAAAAAAACTAAGATACAGGGTTCGTAAAAGTAAAAAAAAAAGTAAAAAAAAGATATCTTCTTTTCCTTTTTATTAATTAGAAAACGTCTTGTATTTTCCAACTTAAGAGCAAGAATGCAAAGAAGGGTTATCTTTGTAGAGAGTAGGGCTAATTCTGTCGGACAAATAAACTGTGCGTCTTAGCAATGCTGATCACACGGCAGTTTTTTTCAAGCTATGCTCAATTATAGTGGACTAGATAATGATTCTGGGCAGAAGCTGTTTTGTGTTTTACTTATGTATGGAACCGTGTTTGCCACCAAGGACAAACCAAGACCTCTTTCCAGCTATATTCGGGAAAGAAACAGTCAGTCGATCATCTTAAAAGTTTCGGTTGCACAGCTTATGTAGGTGTTCCCAAACAATTAAGGAACAAATTGCAAATGAGAACGGAAAAGGGAATAATGATAGGATATGCAATGAAAATGAAAGGGTATCGAATATGGATGCCGAATGAAAAAGCTATTAAAGAAACCATAAATGTTACATTCGATGAGAATAAAGGTAGCAAGGAAGCTATACTGGGCCCTATTAAAAATGATAAATTGGAAAAATATGAAGATGAACAAATATGACGATGAACAAATAGAAAGTGTTCCTATGAAACATGAAATGGAATCTCTTCCATTTTACAGTTTTAAATGGATTAGAACTGCTGTTTCTAGACCTGATGGTTCTAAAACAGATATATATTATGGCATTGAGGTTACTAATACGAGATTAAGATCGTATAATGATGTACAAAAATATTGCTCTTCACATGGTATAGATTATAAACGTGAATATTTTAATTTTAGTGGTAAAAATGATTATACTGGTCCTATAAATGAAAATGTTAATTTAGAAGTTATTCCAAAAAATTATAAGGAAGCAATTACATCATCCTCAAAAAAATGAATGGCAAAAGGCCATGGAGGAAGAAATCGACACTATGTTAGATAGGAATGTATGGCAGCTTGTAGAAAAAAGCCACCTAATGTTAAAATATTAGGAAATAGATGGGTGTATACTGTAAAAAAGAATGAACAAAATGAAATTATTAGGTATAAGGCACGTCTAGTAGCCCAAGGCTATAAACAAGAAAAGGGTGAAACGTATGAGGAAGTATTTAGTCCTGTTGTAAATTTCTCAGTGATTAGATTGTTTTTTACTATTTTGGTGTGTTTATTAGGTTGGATCACTTGTCAACTTGATGTCAAATGTGCATATTTATATGCAAACTTAAAAGAAAAAATTTGTATGTATCAACCACAAGGCTTTGTTAATTATAATAATCCAAACTTTGTATGTATGTTAAACAAAGCAATTTATGGTCTACACCAAAGTGGTAGAGAGTGGTTTTTCGAAATCCACGAAGTATTAGAAAGTTTGAATTTTAAAAAATTAAAATGGTGCAATTGTGTTTATATTTTTGATAACAATATTGTTCTATTATTATATGTCGATGATATTGTAATCTTTGGTAAATCTGATGCACAAGTTGAAAATATTATTTCAATGTTATGTAGCAAATTTGATATCAAAATAATGGGTAAAATAAGAAAATTGTTAGGTGTTGAATTTGAAGAATGTAATGGTAAGCTATACATACACCAACAAGATTATATCAGGATGATCAGTATTATGTATGGGGGATTTAATATCCCTATTACCTCATTACCAATAGCTACAGGAACTGTATTTACTAAATTAGATTGTCCCAAAAACGAAGATGAGATTAAAAGAATGGAAAGTTTACCTTACAGAAGTCTCATTGGTTGCTTATCTTATATAGCGGGTCGTACAAGACCGGATATAAGTTATGCAGTAAATATATTATCACAATTTCAAGAAAATCCAGGTTATGTTCATTGGAACAATTTATTAAAATTACTTGGGTATTTAAAGTGTACAGAAGATTTAAAGCTTGATCTCTCTAATATTAATAATTTAAATATAAATTGTTATAGTGATTCAGATTTTGCTGCTAGCAGAGATGATAGGATATCTATGGGAGGCATTATTTTATTTGTTGATAAAGTACCCATTATTTGGAAAACTTTTAAACAAAAATGCATAAGTCTGTCTACAATGGAGGCAGAATATGTTACTTTAACTGAGGCAGCAAAGGAACTTGTATGGTTTATACATATTTTAGATGAATGCAAATCTACTAAGGTTTTTAACTTAAATTCTTTTTATAAACTGATATGTGATAATCAAGCTGCAATTGATTTTTCAAATTCCCCTATAGAAAACAGTAGAATAAAACAATTGATGTTAGATATCATTTTTTAAGAAATCTTGTTTATGAGAAATTGTTTGACTTGAAATACGTAGAAAGTAAAGATAATCATGCTGATATTTTTACGAAAGCATTACCAAAAGAGAAATTTAATAAATTTGTCGGAAGTATTTTTATAAAATAATTTTTATGGAAAAATTAGTATTTTTAAGATGTACTATCCTGAACCTGAGAGGGGGGAGGCAATGTTAACTATAATCAGGGTTCGTACGCCTTCACCAAAAATAAAATTAATGACTTTTTCATGACTTTTTAAGAAGAAATTTTATTTTTTTCATGACCCAAAAAGAATATTACAATTACATATTTTGCTTAAATTTTAATTTATTTTCAATTTCACTTAATTCATCTTTTTTTCTTTTAAAGATTTTCTAAAGCTATTTGATTGTGCAATGAGAGTCAAGTTAGATTTTTTTTTCTGCCTCCAATGCCAATTCATCAGCAGCCTTTGATAATGAAATTATGTCGTTTTCCAATATAATTTTTCTTTTTTTTAATTTTTCAAATTCAGCCTTCTCATCCGATTTCCTTTTATTACCATCATTTTCATTCTTTTTTTCCTGTAATGCATTGAAATATTTTTGGCGAGCACCTTGTACTACTGAGATAATCAAACCTTTTGTAATTGGTACTTGCAAAATACCACCACAATAATTAATATAGTCATAAATCCTTCTTTGGGCGATTAATGAAGTTTCCTTCATATAATCTGTCATCAACTCTTTATTAATTGAAAATCCTCTTTCTATAGATGCTTGTCCATGAGATAATGTCAAAATGATTTTAGTAATAATCCATAAATAATTAAATTCATCAGCATTCATATATTTTGCAAAAAAAAAGTATTGAATCTGCCGTTTTCATCATCTTGCTTATAATCTAAAAAACTTCCTCTGTTAGTTGTCACTATTTCTTCCAGAAATATAAAATACTGTCGGATGAAATAATCACATTCACTTTGCTTAATAATAGGGGAATCAGCCAGTATAACAATTTTTTAAAAATATTCACGACAGATTTCACTGTTAGATGCCATAACAATTGGGTTTAAACAAACAGCATTTCTAACAAGAGCAAAATTAAGAGGAGATTTTTCAATCATTTTCTTAACTATTTTCATCAAAATTTTTGAACAATCTTTTTTAAATGTAATTTCTGCCTTTTCTGAAATTTTTTCACTCTTAACTAATTCCTGAATATGTTTGTTTGCTACAAATCCAATATCAGTTTGTTTATAAGGTAAAATAACATCAAGATTATTAATATCAATTTTAATAAGCTTAAAAATTGTATTAGCTTCTACCAACACATCTGGCTTAACAAACCTCCTCATTAAATTCGTAATAACACTTCTAAATCTGTAGCTAAGAATGGTAACATAGGTTTGTCTGGTTGGCATTTCTCTAAGAAATATTTAAAATCTTCAGCCACACTTAAATAAAATTGTAACTTTGATGTGAAAGTTTGATCTTTGCAGGCCAATTTAATTATTTTATAAGAATTAGACTTTGGCACAGTGTACTTTTTTGGTAATTTCTCTATCGTTTCTACATATTTTTTAACATTCGGAATTACATTAATTACACGTTGTACAACAGGTGCATTTTCAATCCAACGTGTCGGACAAAATTTCAATGGATAAAGTGTGCTCTTGGTAATTCTTTCAAAATCCTCTCGTCTTGCTGGTGTATCCTTAAATAATGTATGTAATGCTTTAAATAGGGAATCCATATCCCAATTAACACTAAACCAGCAGTGTTTAAATGCCCCATGCATGATATGCAAACCACAACTTCCAATATTAAGAGGCTTACTATCTATTTCTTCATCAGAACTCAAATATTTAAGTAAGTCATTAAAAAAGGCCCAATTGACATTTGGACCATCCATTTGAATCAACATCTTCAAATTCAAACTCTTAGTTAATTCTTTAAAATTGGTCAATAAATCAGCTGCCTAGATAGAATGACCTAGAAAAGCTGAATCAAAAAAATGACTACGAACAATTTGTGACTTTTCACAAAAAAATCTCACATGTAAATCAAGCTGCTTAGATTGAGTCTTAAGATTGAGGGATTCATCAAATAGGATAACAAAATGATTGGCTGATTTAACATCATCTTTAAGCAAGGAATGTATGTGAGGAGCTATTCCAAAACAAGCAATGTTTTTTCAGCTGGCGATGCTGTTCTGCCAACCGCAGTAATGGCATCCATAGTAGTGAGATTAGTTCCACTTTTCGTCCCCCAAAGATGACGGCCACATAAGCGATCTACTCGTTAGTTTTCAAACCAAGGCTTTTTCTATATCATGAAAATGCCTTGGTTCAAACCACTGTGTAAGATTAGGCATATCTATAACCATGCCTAATCTTACACCGTGGTTTAAACCATGCGGTGTACAAAATGGCGAGAGGAAGCGGGAAACACTACAAACCGATATCGGTTACAGAAAACTGCTAATTTCATCCTAATTAAATAGAAATTTCATATATCTTTATATTAAATAAGTAAATAATATTTAAAAAATTATTAAATATCTTTTCTAATAATAAAACAAAATTTCAATGCATATATGCAGATGAAAATAAAAATATAATTTCCGGAACTAGCAAAAATGCAAATAATGCAGAGGACCGAAAACAAATTTTTATAAGGAAAAAGGATGTGGATAAATTAATACTAATGCAAGAAATAAAACACTCTTTAACCACAACGAGTAAAAAGAAAAAATACGACCTGTAAGTACTTTTCGAGAACAAAGCTCTCATCTTCAGCAGGATCTTCAGCAGGACTTATACAACTTAGTTGGTTGTATAGAAGGGGGTATCAAATATTTACCGGGTACTAGTAAGAATTCCATCAGAGATCAATGTTGTCAAATTCTTTCAAATAATGTTAGAAACTACATTACACCCGATAGTGATAAACGGTTTTCCAAAATCATTAAATCTCTGAAATCCAAAAATTGTCTCTACCTTAAAAGCGATAAGGGCAATAGCACAGTTATCCTGGAGAAAGATGAGTATTTCAGAAGGGTAGACCAAATTATTGATGAAGGCTCTTTCAAAGTATTAAAGAAAAACCCATTACCAAAACTAATTAGGGAAGTTAAGAATATAGTCAACACTATCCCAAAGAATTTAGTTAAGTCCTTAACTATTAGTAACCCGACTCTGCCCAAGTTATATGCCCTTCCCAAGGTCCATAAGCCAGGCCAGAAGATGAGACCCATTGTTTCCAACATTAATTCTCCTCTTTACCCCATGTCGAAATTTTTGGCTAATTTCCTTAAAACCCTAAAAGTTGCTGAATTCGATAGCTCAATTAAAAATGGGATTGAGCTCGCTAATAGACTTAAAAATAGAGAGATCAAACCAAATGAGATTCTAGTGTCATTTGACGTAGTATCTCTATTCCCCAGTGTCCCTATTCCCGAGACACTCTGTTTCCTGAAAGAAGTGCTAGTTAATAATAAAGTCCCTCAAAACCAGATCGACGAAGTTTTACGTTTGACTAGACTATGTGTCAATAATAATATTTTTGTGTACAAAGGCACGATCTATAAAATGAATAACGGAACCCCGATGGGTTCTTGCCTTAGTCCTATTCTCGCAGAGATTTTTCTAAAATCATATGAAAATCTATTAAAAAATTCAGGGTTTTACTTCCCAGAAGTGTGGCACCGTTATGTCGATGATGTTTTCGCCATCTTTGATTTAAATTTATGCGATATTGACCAATTTGTTATACATTTAAATAAGTTTTTTCCCAGTATCAAATTCACATATGAGAAGGAAGTAGATGGGAAACTGCCCTTTTTGGATATCATGGTTGTTAGGAAGTCTAACTCCTTGACATTTGAGGTGTACCGCAAACCCTCAAATCGTCTTAATTTTATAACTTCTGATTCTAGTCACCCCTGGAACCAGAAAATTTCAACTTTTACATCCATGATTGATCGTGCACTAAATCTTCCCTTAGATAACCCGGAATTTAAAAAAGAAATTGCCCTGATTAGAAAAATCGCCACCAAGAACGGATACAATCAAGGAACCTTAACCAGAATATTGAAGAGGAGGAAATTCGTCAAATTTATCAAAGACAACACTACTCTCAGGAATGTCCAAAGGAAGTCCACTACTATTTCACTACCGTACAATAGTCAGCTCATAAAAGGTTTACACTCAGTTTTCAAAGCCCATAATATTTCTCTTTCCTATAGCAACTTAAATCAAGCAAAGTTTCTACTTGGAAACCCAAAGGACAAGGTTCCCCCACTCCAGAACTCAGGAATTTACGAGATCAAATGTTCTCAATGTACGAAGCTTTATCGAGGACAAACGGCCCGCCAGATTATGACCCGCTTCAAGGAACATTTAGCCCACCGGAAGTTCGGTAGAAGCAACCTCTCCGCCATGGCAAAGCATTCCTTGGACACTGGACATGATTTCTCTGTACAAAATCTAAAACTTTTAAGATCAATAAAAAACAAACGACTCCTGGATGCTTTTGAGAGCATGGAAGTCCACTCTACCAACAGCAGTGACCTTCTTAACTCTGACAAGGGACCTATAGGGGATTCCAAACTGATTCAGTGGTTTTCAACTTTGACCAATCACTGAACTTACCCATTCGTGTGGCCTTTTCTGTCATTGGTCATGGTTCAACCTTCTATAATTTGTCTATTTGTGTGCCTTTTCTGTTATTGGCTAAAATTCCCTATAAATAGGAGTTGTTTTCTTTACACACTCAGTTGCATCTTGTGTGTTACTCCCTGTTAATCCTGCTGAAGATGAGAGCTTTGTTCTCGAAAAGTACTTACAGGTCGTATTTTTTCTTTTTACTCGTTGTGGTTAAAGAGCGTTTTATTTCTTGCATTAGCATATATGCAGAGAAAATGCCTTACACAATAAAAAAATCATGACCCAACACTCAAATTCATGAGTTTTGAAGGTCCTTTTAAGAATGACCCAAAATTCATGTCTTTTCATGACTTTCATGACCCGTACGAACCCTGTATAATATCTTCATTCTCATGTTCAATAATGTATTTGTTTCCTCATGTTCAACAATGAGATAATACACCATTGTTGTGTTGCTAAGTTTTTTTTTTACTTACTGTTCTTTAAGATATTCTGAATGAGTGTCTTTGTATCAATGTCAGTTCTTTCAGATCTTCTGTTTTCATTGAATGTCAATGTCAGTTAATAATTTTTCATGTACTGTATCTCTTCATTTAATGACTTTTCTTCTAATAAAGATATGTGTTTTATAAATTAAACACTGATGCATTCTGCAATATTTATTGGAAGCCTAACATGCTTGTATGCCTAACAATCTCCCTATGGCGCCTGGCTGTTAGAGCAAGATACCTGTCTTCTTGCCTTGCCCTGGTCGTCTGCATATCGTCCCTGTCTCTTGGAACTGTCTCCATAATTCCGAGATGACATTTCTCGAAACATGAAAAAATCTCGCAACTTCTGATTGGGTCTGTCCAGCCTCTAATCGTCCCACTGCTCTCCATCTTTCGGAATCTTCTAACCTTCGGTGATGTTCCATCTTTCCGTAAAATGACTAGAATGTCCAAAACTTACACACGGCGGCCTTTTAAAGCGATGCCACAAAGACTGTTATTTCGAAGTAGCTTAATTTACATATGCAAAGAAGAACTTGAACGATTATTATTGGTTAGTAGTAATCCGTATTGTTAACTTGCTTCAACCCCAAATTTCAATGGAATCGGTCCTGTTAGAGAAATCCACAAAAATGTGTTGTTCCTGTTAATTTTAAACACCAGTGTATTTACAACATAACCAATTCCATTACACAACCCACCACACAAACTACCATGCTCAAATCACACGGCGTAACTACGACAGCTTAGAACAAAACACAAAAACTAAACACCCGCGCACAGCACTCACGCACCTCCCCCTCTTGGTGTCCCGTTCGTTATTCCCCCGTTCCCGTCGGACATATGCAACACACTACACTGACATAGAATGTCACAAATTAACGGGAAAAAAGGGTCTAATTATTGGGCTGTTGTTAACCTACCCCACTGCCGGGGTAATCTTAACGTGTGGAGCATCAGGCCGATTGGAGTTGTTGAACCCCATTCTAAGTGATAACTGATTTTATAACCTGGTAATTGAGCAACGATTAATTGTTATTTCCAATTGAGCCATTAGCCCCATAGCAAGCCCCCCCACCAAATTTTTATTCTTTTAATCTACTTTCTTAATCTCTCATCTCCAAGTGAACAATTAAATTGTGATGAAATACCACATGGTTTTTATCAGTGCCCTTATTTTTCATGCACTCGTTTGCCTAGCCCTTACCGTGTTTTTCTTAAACCTGCCTGACTGGTGTTTCATAGTTTTCAAGCACTGAACACTTCCTGGATATGGGCAAGTTTTGCATGTGCAGAATGGGATGTTGCACCATCTTGCTGAAAGTAAGCACTGGCACACCCGTCATCAGTAAGTTGTGCGGCAAACACGTTGAAGATGTTGTGCACTTAACGGTCACTATTCACAGTTTCATTGAAAAACACAGGGATGATGCAGCAGGCGAAGACAGCACACCACACTCCAATTTTTTGTGGATGCAGTGGAGACTCCATGAACACATCCGGATTGACGGAAGACCAGTAGCACATGTTCTGCGAGTTGATGTAACCGGACAGATGGAACCACGCTTTATCCGAGATGAACACAACACCATCCTTCAGCACCTCCGGAGCAATGGTGCTCAGGAACCATTCACAAAACTGAACCCTGCCGGCTTGTCCACATCTTGCAACTGATGCACAGTGGTCATTTTGAAGGGGTGTAAGTGTAAATCCTGTTTCATGATCTTCATTGCACTTGACTGAGACAAACCCAGTTGCTGAGACAGCTGCCGTGATGACATTCTGGGACTGTGTAGCACGTGTTCTTTAGCAGCAGTGTTGAGTAATGCACAAAGAATTGACACGCACAAAAAGAAAACAGCACTCCGTTCTCTCTTTATTTTTACAAGTGACTCCATCTGTTGTTAAAAAACAATACAATTAATTAAAAAATAATACTCTCGTTGCCAAAAATCAAATTAACGGGCTAGCAAAGCCTCACACAGTTGTAATCAAGTAATTATTATTAAAGTCTTAAGCCTTCAGTTCCAAACATACCGCCCCCCCATGAACTCCTTAAGGAGTTCATTTAGTCATCTAGAGGGAGAACACACAATTTTGTTATGGGTCGTTTTAACAGTCCCGTAGTGGTGCGCACGGTTACAACTCTCACAAGACCATCATGTCCATAATGAATATTTTCGATACGTCCCAAAGGCCACTGCATTACCAGCTGATTACCTCCCTTGAGAAGAACTAGGTCTCCAATCTTCACATTTTCTTGT
>JAHWFO010099378.1:222466-306350 GCA_023313115.1 Rhysida immarginata
GTAATCAAGTAATTATTATTAAAGTCTTAAGCCTTCAGTTCCAAACAAGCAGCAAGGGTTGCTGTCGTACGGACAGTCCTTTTGCGAACTTTCATTGCATTCAGTACTGATCCCGTTGCATGCCATTTCGCAATTAAGTTTTGCATTGCACTTTTAGCAGGAGGTATTGCAGGCACATCACTAACTTGAAATTTGATTTTAAACTCATCTGCACACTCTTTCCATGACCCATGCAGTGTATAATGCTCTACCACAAAAATAAGCTGTTGCAGAAATAACATCATTTTCTCCACTTCGCACAAACGACTACCATGCACTCCAATGCCACTCTCTCAACTGCGCAATATCACATGAATGACAAATCATTTGAAAACTTAACTGCACAGTATTTCGTGCCGGGCCACTTTTAAAAAACTCACCCTGTCTTAAAATTTTGGTAAACGCTTTTTTTTCAGTAAGGTATTAACAATAAATTCAAGATCTGCTGAATTAAACTCAAATTTCTCAATTGAAAAATGTAATAAAGAATTTTAAAATGTAAATGAAAATGTAACAAAAAAAAAAAACAACAAAATGAAATAAAAATGTAATAAAAATTTATATAGTGCATTAAGCCATAAAAACAGAAAAGTTCTCCATCTTTGACGGGTAGAACACTAATTTCATAATAATTTATGAATGAAAATATATATAACTGGTTAATTATGGTTCTAAACGATTAGAATATTAATTTTGCTGTTAGAAAACGATTGAACAAAGACTGGTTAATTTAAATTCACGGTTTTTTTGTTTGTTTGTTTGTTTTATCTACAGCAGGGAGAGTTGGCTAATTTTTGCCGATGAAAAAATCCATCCGCAATCTATCCTTTCAAAAATTTTAAGTGTAACAGAATTTTCCTTTAAAAACATAGTAAGCAAATAAAAAAGAAACTAGATCTTTGTTAATAGAAAAAAAGAATTTGGCTCTCTTTATCGTACTTACAGTATTTAGAAATTTTATAGTAAGATACAAGTCAAATTAATCCCCCCCCCCCCCCTCAACTGTACCTTTGACCATAAAAATCAGTTAACACTGTTTCTTGCCAATGGACCTTTCATGTAGTTTCACCATCTTTGTTTTGAATGAGTGCTGTCACTATACTGGTTTTAGATCAAAGCATGTCACTGCTTTGCACAAAGTAAATGAAATTTTATTTCTTTGTAACATGGCTTGAATATTGGTGTTTGAAATGCTGAAAATAAAATTTTCCAAGAATATTTTGATTCTCCCTTACATAAATTATTATGCTTTTATTAATACAGTGTGTTTATTTTTTACTAGGTTTAATTTTCTTCATGGTCAATTGATTAAGACCAAATATCTTTAATGTTTATTATGAAATTATATCAAGAGAGAAAAAAACCAAGTTCCACTTTCTCAATCAAACAGTATTCTTTCACACCAAAGATGATTGGCTTGCAGAAGTTTTCTATAACATCTTTTGATTGTTTTATGTTAAATTAAACTCACTGATTTCAAGTTGGCGCTGGATTCGAGCTTTACACCTTTCCCTATAATCGGTCTGAATTCGATTATACTCTGTCATAACCTCAACAAACTTGCGAGATAAAGTGGAATGCTGAGAAAAGAATAAAATAAATATCTAAATTAAGATTAAAATTGCCATGTTCATTTAAAATACAAGGATCATTCAACGTTGACCCAGACTTTTGTGCATATAAAATCGAGAAATAATTCTAGCACGATTGTTCAGGGAACGTTATGTAATCCTTTTTGAGCAACGCTTTCGGAATTTGAGGCATGCGCAGTGGCTGTAGCAAACATGGCAACAAGAACTATCTCTGTAACTAAGGGACTGTGTTGCACAGGGTGAACATAAAAGAAATACACAACATCAAAAATTTTATTTAAAAAAAAAACAAAAAAAAAAAAACCTATTTAATATATTGACACCCAATGTACTGTCCGAGACTAAAGAAAAGTCCTCTGAGTTGCAGCATACCGCAACTACACAGCAGAAACGTTTGGGTGAGTTAATTTCTAAAACGGTTGGACAGGGATATTGCAATTGTTGTCATATTTTTCTCCTGCGTCGCATGTTGTCTCTCTTCGTGTCTCCGTTGTTTTTGTTGCACGCATGCTTTAGAGAACAATTGTGGAGAAAAATATGACAACAATTGCAACATCTTATCAAACCTTTTTAGAGATGAACACATCCAAACGTTTCTGCCATGTTGTGGTGGAATTGTGAAACTCAGATCTTCTCTTGAGCCCCGGACAGTACTCAGTTTTGAGATTGTTACAGATGTTAAATGTGGCCACCAGTAGTCACACAACTTAAGTCAATACGGTAATCCAATTCTTCCCAAACATGTCCTAACACATCTTCAACTGTGGTAATTGCTGCAATTACACGTTTAAGTTCATCTAAATTCTGAAGAAGGAGTGGAATGAAGACCCCTTAACGCACCAAAAAAAATAAATCACAGTGCCTGAATGAACATGGCGAATATTTTGAAAAACTGACCAAATTTGATGCTTATCACACTTGTAAAAATGAAAGTCTGGGTCAAACTTGAACGACCCTTGTATTTATGAAAATGAGGAAAATACATTCACCTGAGTTTTTCGTATCCTCAGATCTGCTGAAGATTTATTTGTGTGTTCTTCATGTTCAATATTTTGTTCAATAACTGAAAAAGAGAAAAAAGGCAACCAATGATTTTAAATTTCACTTGCTCAAAATAAATGATGTTAATTCAATAGTTTCAATTATCGAAAACGCTTGGAAAATCTGGACCATTCCAAAAGCAAAAGTTTTTTGAAAAAAAAAAAAAAAGTATAATCTACTTTATACAAAATTCAAGGGAACAATTTTATTTTGTAATATCTGAAATTTACACTACTATCCGAATAGTGTATAGACTGCAATAAATTCGGCAAATTTATATCATAGATACAATTTTATAACCAATTACTCTACAAATATAATCAAGAATAGTCAATTGCTTTTGTCTACTTATCAATTTCTCGAATGGGCAAGAGTTTTAATTATCAACTTCCTATTAATTTAAAGATATAAACACGAGGTGCATTCAAGTTCTAAGTTTCCCTGTGTTTTACATGATAGACGATACATTCAAAAGCCTACACGTTGCCCAGACAATTTGGTTCAACAACCTAGAGCAATGTTGCTTTGGGAGACTCGAAAAACTTATATTTTTGCTATACAATCTGAGGATGCTGAGAATTGAAAGTCTAATTTATTTTGGAAGAAGTATTGATCCTAGAAAGCTGAAATTCCCGTCATTTGTCCACATAGGTACCCTCTAGCCATACACATTTTCCACAACACTATCAGCACGATTGAAAGGCCGCCACAAATGTTTCTTTAAGAACCTGTTTTGTGTACTGGAAAATCGCTTATGAAAGAACAGAATAAAGCTTCGGTTCATTGGCTTTCCAGTGGACAAAACAGACCCCTAAAGAAGAGTTTGCGGCATCCATGCAATTGTGGCGTCAGCGTTACGAAAAATGTGTACAGCTAGAGGGCGTCTATGATGACAAGTGATGGCCGTTCTAGCTTCCTAGGATCAGTACTTTTAAAAAAATAAATTAGGAGACCTTAGAACTTGAATGCACCTCGTATAAACAATGATGATAAAAGTCACTTTCTAACTCGACAATAGTCACAATTTTGAGATCTTGATGATGTCCAATGTTGAAGAGTAGATTTCACTGATTATTTCCAAGATAATATTTTGCAGAATGAATTGACTTTTTAAGTTTGAAATTTGAAGTTGAAATTCAAAATAGAGTTGGCACTAGACGATGGAACTAAATGACTGAGGTCTTAAACATTCTCAGAGGATGTTGTCCCCTATCTTAAGTTAAATTCTTTAAAATAATAAACAGTTTTGAAAATAATAATTTAAATTAACTATGTGAACACAAAGGATTGACAACGAAGTTATGTAACAATGGAAATAAATTAAAGAGTACAATAATTTATAAACTAGATGGAACCCGTCAAAATTTGACAGTAAACAACTGTGTGGGTTCACAGAAAAAGGTTTAAAAATCTATTAGAATGTATGAAATATTTGCAGAATATTTGTTAGCGACAGTTTAAAAAAAAAATAATAAATAAATAAAATAAAACCCCTCGGTGTTAAAAATACATTACGAAACAGCCCGGAATGGGCAGTTCTGGTCACCTTTAATTTTTATAATCTTACACTCCATCTTATTATTGATCTCCATCTCTTTAATTAAAAAAAAAAAAAAATCATTAGAGCAACAAATAGAATAACAGAGCGACTTAAAAGCGGAGAACATTTCACATTTCCGTGCTAGTTAAAGGAACAGCCTTCTACCACGCCTGCACAGAAGCCAATTTTTTGCAGATGTACGTAAAGACAGTTTTTATCATATCACTACGCATGCGCTTACAATTAATTTTTAATTGCAAATTACTGCTATTAATAGTAGTTATGGGCAAAAAAACTAAATCTGACGACAATCTACAGACCACAACCTTTCATTTAAGATCAAAATGAAGTTTATAGATGCAGTCGTTTTCTGCAATGAACTGTCTAAAGAATCACCCTTGGAACTTAAATATATAGATTACAATTTCTTAATTATAAAACCACAACCGGCTCTTTGCCGATGATGAGAGTGATTTCTCATGTGATTCTTCACGAGAGTCCTGACAAGTGTACTGCCATCCTTCACAAGGAGTGTTCACCAGATGCTCGGCATCATAACTCTTTGAGCACAAACACCACACGCCTTAAGAGAACTGATTGAGTTAATAATAAAGACATATTTCGTCGAATAGGAAATTTACTTGCATTTTTCTCAAAAATTTATTAAAAGTTATTTCGTATTATTCGAAATTTATCTAAACACATTTCGTATTAATAGGACGATTTTACAGGTGAAATTCACTGATGAAGTTGGGACAGGAAATAATTTCGTATTAAGCGTTATTTCGTATTAACTGTTTTTGTATTAAGTAGATTATACTGTACAGGGATTAGCCTAAATGATTCATCTGGTTGTAATAAATAATACTTTGAAACTCGATGAATCAGTTAGGCTAACCCTATATTTATATAATCCTGAGATGTATCTAACTAAAATTCTATAAATATTAAACAGCATTTCTCAATTATAAAATGTGTGTATAATTAAATTAATTTTTATTGAATTAACAAAAAGTTTGTAAGAAATATCAACTTTGAATGAAAGGAAGTTTACTTATGCAAGGTTCCATATTATTTTTAAATTACAATAAAAAAACTCAATAAATGAGCTGAATTCCAATGTATCCAGTGCAATAAATAAACAACTTTGATGAACTCAAAATTCAACACAAAAATATGAAAAGCACTTTCAAACCGTTCACACTGAGCAACATTGGCTTGGCCACCAAAATTTTATTATATTTATTTATTTATTTATTTATTTATTTATTTAAATTGAGGTTTACAGAAAATCTAGCCAGGATCTGTATGGTTAAAGACTAATGAGTTAAGTGCTTCCATGGGCCTCTATAATGAAAAAATGGAGTATTGTTTAAACAGAAAAAAATTTGATTTCAAATTTTCAGGATTTATACATGAGAATAAAGAAAATTAAAAGATGGGTCTCTCAAAATGTTTCCCATTTGACGAGAGATGAAACGAAGCCTCGGCTCGAATTTTTCAATAACCCGCTCGAGTCGGTTTATTGAAACAAACCTTATCACATTTGTTATCACTATTTTCAGCTCTTCCTTGGTCTTTGGTCCGTAAATAAGGTTCCTTTGGGCCCCTGTGCATGCACATAACATTTGGCGATACAACCTTCATCTTTTGAGTTATTCAACTGACAGATTAAAGACGCCCATTGAAAGACCTTATCAGTGCTGCCACCGGGAGAGAATAAAATCACCCTACTGCTTCCTTGCAATTACCCTACACTGCCACTGCCTGGGGAAACGAATGCGAAACCTCTATTTTTTCCCTTATTATTTTGCCACAAACTAAACCTTCACTTTGCATCTGCAATCCCCCAAGAATATACGAAAGAAATTTCAAATAAGCCTTTGTGAATTTCTTTTATAAGTTTATTACATGTATTATAGTTTCGGTAGGCTTTGATGAATCGTCAAAAACAATCTCTGTAAAATAAGCAACTAACGGAGTGGTTCCCAAACTTTTTCGACTCGCAAACCCCTTGCACAAAGATCTGATTAGCCCGAACCACTAACTTATAAATATATAAATATACATGCATACAATACAATAATTCGCCATTACAGAAAAATTTTGGCGAACCCCCTAAAAGATGTTGCGAACCCAAGTTTAGGAAACACTGAACTAAAGCATCGTATTGTTTTAGAATTCTGTTCACACACTTCTCTAATCTAAGCCACCTTGTCTGAGCACAGGCTAAGATTGCATGATAAAACTCTTGAAATTCGCAGAAAACCACCTTTCTCTAATAGCTTTGGTGAAAGTGCGCAAAAACATTCCAGAGTATATCTTCCATTGACCGCGGCAATTTTTCACATGCCATTGAAGAGCACGAATTGCAGGAGCATTTAACAAAAGCTATATCTGATAGTTCTTTCTTTTAGAAGGTAAAACACAGAGCGCTGTCTTCCTGTCATTACATTGCAGGTATCGGAATAGAAGCCAATTAAATGGTAAAAAAGAATTTGCATCTAGAAAGACAATCTTTGAGACAGTATATTAGACTCTCACCATTGCCATTTGGACATTCGACAATATCCAGAAATCTTGTTGCAGTTTCTTTCAATGCTTTATCAAAATATGTTACAATAAAAGCACAGTGTGACTGATGATACATCTGTAGTTTCGTCAATGATGAGAGTGAAATTTGCATTAAAAAGAAGATTGCTCAATACTTTATTGAAACAAAGTGCAATTACTTATTTTACAAGTATTAAAGCACTGCTCTTCGATTACTTCGTGTGCAACGCTAGCAAGACCTCAGATACAAACAAAACTTCATTCTATACCTGTATTACCCTATTATTACCCTACATAGATTACTACCTGATTTTTACCCTACCGAATAGTAAATTACCCTACAATAGGGTAATTACCCTAGAAACGGCAGCGCTGGACCTTATATACATGACAGTGTTATTAAATTTTTATTAAATTTTTTTAAGTTTGTGGAATAATATTTTCCTTTACTTTTCTAAGATGGTATGCTAACTTTAATGCATCCTGTTGCGTCTCCACACTTCAGTCAAAGCATTTTTTTTCTTTTGCCATTGTTATCTATAGAGCGATCCGAAAGTCAGTTCACAAAGATATACACGAGGGGATATCAGAAAGCAATGCCATTTATTTTTTAACAGAGGAAACGTAGTCACTATGTAAAAGTTAATTTGTGACGGGCCCCTCCCTACGCTGTGGCGTCTTGACGACTATCTGCAACAGATAGTGTTGGGAGAGATTTGTCAGGGGTTCGGAACCTGGTTAAATCGGGGAGAAACTGGCACTGGAATGTATAGGTAATGCAACACACATTTATTTATCAGACAACAATAAACATACAGAGCAGTATATGAACTATTTTCTCAATATTTAGTAAAACTCCTTGAGGGGCCCCTCTGTCCGTCTATATGATCACTACCATTATCTTATTGCTATTGACATGCATTTAATATTATCCCACTCTAACGCTCTTAAGTTCCTGCCCTTAACAGGAATGCCAATAACTGTCATCAATATAACTTACAGCAATGTGATCAAGTTTCTAAGTGTTGTAGTGTTGAGGTGCGGGATGAATTCAATACAATTGCCACTATCGTAGACTATTTAAGCATTGGGAGCTCCCGCATAAGTATCTAAATCACTACACCCAGAGGCGCAGAATGTTTCCTTTAATTCTCGCAGAAATAAGGGGGGGGGGGGCCAAAAGATTCCCTTCGTGGCGAGCTCCACAAAGCTACAGACTAGTTCGGTTTTAGAGGTGTCATCCTGTGGTACCAATGGGAAGAATGCGTTCTCGTGCTGCTGGGGCACACGCACAATCCCTGACCAGGATTACCAAGGCACCTTGGCAATAAATATCGTTAATATTCCCTGCTGCTCCACTATGCCACCTTGCTTGATCAATCAAAAACCGTTACCAGCAGCTGGTTGTGAGAAAACCAATGAACAATAATTTAAAGGGCAATTGACACCAAAAAATCAAATTTTGAAATATTAAATAAATAAATAGTTCAGGGTAACTGTTTAAGATCACCAATTTATATACAGGTATATCCCGTTATACACGATTTCAGTATCTGCAATTTTGGATATACGCGGTTTTCATTTAGTAACACCATCGATCGCCAACATGCGAAAGCTCTTCTATTCTTGTTAGGAGTTGAATTCGTTTTTGAGTTTTGTTTTGTTCCTATCCCTATGTTTGTGCACATTTAGCACATCATGAATGATAAGGTTGCTATACATCAGTTTGGACAAGATCAGCTGAGTTTCTAACCTGTTTGCGAAATGATTTATTGTTGTAGGACTTAAAATGCCACCGAAACGAAAAGAAAATATTACCGAAGGAAGAAAGTGGGCCCGAAAATCCTACTCGTTAATAACTGAGTTGGAGGTCCGATGAAGATGAAAAAAACGTTACAGCCGACCAAGCAATTTTTAACAAAACATCCTGCCAGTTCGAACAATCCCTTAACATCCAGTCCGAGCTCCTCTTCCAAACTCTCTTCGGGATTCCACCAGCACTATTACAGGAAGGAGACTGTTGGAAACAGCATCAGAATCTTCTAGTACAGATGAACCCAAGGCAACATAAAGTTTAGATTGTGGAGACTTCTTTTTGTTGTACGTGTACGAGTATTTTAGTGTATCTTGAGTTTTATAAAATAAGGTGTTATTTTAAGACTAAAAAAATAGAAAATTGTTGTATTACTAATCCTATACTTCTATAACGCAATTGTTTACGTTATATCAGGAAAATAATTAATGCTTATGAGAACCAAACTGTATACAGTACATGTTAAATGGAACCAGTTTTACGCGAATTCTGTATACACGACAATTTCGCGGAACATATGTATCAGTTTAATGGGATCTACCTGTAGTTTATAATCGTTTAGTTATTTAATAAACAAACAGAATTTGAAAATTGCCCACCCCATCTGAAAACGAAATTAGCACTATTTTAATGTTAGAGGACAAGCTCATGACGTCACCTGAAACGAACGTTTTCGTTCACCATGTGCTGATTGGAAAGATCCACTGCAGCATTTTTATAATACAGTCAAACCTGTATAACTCAAACTCTGATAACTCAAATTCCCGGATAACTCAAAGTATATTCAAAGTCCCATCCCCCAGAGCATTTAATTCAATAGAAAAGTCACTCATTAACTCAAACAAATTTTTTAATAAATCCAGGATAACTCAAAGATATTTTGATTTTAGTGAACAGGTATTCCTAAATTTAAGCAAAACTTGTCTTTAAAAAAACAAGCTTTGCCTGTTGAAACTTTATTTCATTTTTCAACATTAATTTTTACGTCCACATTAGAAAGAAAATGATGCAGGAATCTTTCACAGTCGCTGGCAGCCATTGTGAAAATCAAAACTTAGCCCGAACACAAAATTGCAAATGAACTTGTTGATTGCGATGGTTCAATGGGAGAATATTTAGACGTAGTAATCGATGAGAATTGCGTGTTCATTTTTAAAGGAAGTGTTCATGTTGACCATAAAGTTCATTGCATGAAGCAGTTTTTAGAAGCAGTCATACATTTTGGTTTCGAAACTTCACTATCTCATTGCCTTTGTTGATGTAAAAGTAACAGAAATTTGAGAAAAAAAGTGAATTCTCTGTAAAGTTTCAAATATAAAACATTTATACATTTATCATAAATATCAGATGAAAAATAAACGGGCAAAACTTGCCAAGAAATGCCTTTAGAAAATTTTTACAAACCAGAAGTAGAATTCGGAAGCCATGCCAAAACAGCATTGGAATTGATTTCGTGTTGGAACAAACCGTATTTTTCTGGGTCCGTATTGCATTTGTATATGGATCTCATTATAACTAATCAAATTCATAGAAATATTATGAACATCATGTAATCCTTGTAATTGTCATGTAGCCTCGTTTTCGACTTAACTGGATAACTCCAAAACCTGATAAGTCAAAATTTTTATGTGGTCCGCTGATGATTTGAGTTATCAGGGTTCGACTGCATTAGGGAATAACCGCCTTATTTTTTTAGAAAAAATTAAAGAAAAATGGCTGGATTTAATGGATCTTGTAACATCGATCCATATGAATGCAATCCTCTCGTTGATATCAATGAAAGTGAATCACAGTATGACGAAGTATGGGATAATGACCGCGAAGAGATGGAGAGTGATACGGATCACGATTCTACCGAAGAAAACAAACAACAACTAGATCCTGAATTATGGCAAGTTTCCTGACTATTCTTTATTGCTTACGCTAATTATTTTTTGAGATCTTTATCTTTATATATATAGCGCACTTTCAGTGTTTGTTTGTTTGTTTGATTGTTACTCCATAACTTCTGAACCGGGTAGCCCCCGAGGCTGAAATTTTGCACAGATGACCTCGAAAACCCGTAGAGTGTTTTAGGCTAGGTCCCGTTCACGTCCGACCTCCCATAGGCCTCCTACGCTCCTCTAATCGATATTCAGATGCCAACAATATCGAAAAAATAGGAAATATCTCACCAACAATATGCACGGACCAACAAAGCAAGGCAAAGTTTGTGCCAATAATCGGCATGTTGTCTTTTTATCAACAATCGGCTGTTTGTATTTCTATATTGCGTCAACAAGGGCTGATATTAAGTGCTTGCTTTAAGGAGGCTTTAAGTTTTAAGGGGATTAATAATAATAAGGACTGAAGTTAGGCGGATGCCCCAAGCGGTAAAAATTTTGGCGTCCTTAAACTGAAATTAGGAGCCTCAATTTTGGAGCCCTCAAAATTTATTTCTATTTGATTTTAATAATTAAAGCTTCCTTCCAACGGGTAGTCCCTTCGCTCTGTGTTGTATTGATTGATTTATTATTTAACAATTTTGGAGTTATAATTTAACTTTATGAGATTGTTCTGTTTACCTACAATTGTAATTATCCTAGGCAACGCCGGGTACTCTGCTAGTTTAAAATATTGCTCACTTATTCAGGTCCAAATGCGGATTTTACGTTCCAATGCCCAAATCGGAAGAATGCCTGTGCTGCCACGAGGTCGGGGAGATTTTGCAATTAATAGACGGCAACAACATAAAATGCATTACAGAAGATAGATAATTTCATGCCTTGTGTTTGAATCCTGCAGTCATCAGGGTTGCTTCATACACTTATTTAGAAGACAAAGGTCCCATAGATAAAATGCCTGAAAATGAGTACGTTAACCCTAACTATAGCACTAGATGTTACTGTAGTTTCAAAGCTCTTTGCATTCAAAATAACTTCCATTATATTATTAAGATAAAAAGGTAGTAAATTGACCCCAGCCTAATAAATCAAATGCCCAAAATTAAAATTGCTCAGATTTTTATACAACTTAAAATGTAGTGTCAAAACATGTACACGTACAAACAGTTTTTTATAAGCAAAGTTCAGAGGAGCGTCCTCTAATTTTCTCGGTCGATATCTATCAATCCTGTCGCGTTTATGTTCTGAATTTATTATTGTAACATATTTAACTAGGTAATATGTAAATGATTTA
Source organism: Rhysida immarginata (assembly GCA_023313115.1). Taxonomy (NCBI): domain Eukaryota; kingdom Metazoa; phylum Arthropoda; class Chilopoda; order Scolopendromorpha; family Scolopendridae; genus Rhysida; species Rhysida immarginata. The sequence goes on from JAHWFO010099378.1 coordinate 234,222, forward strand.
TCACATTATCAAAATTATATTTTAAGAAATCTATGCAGGAAAAAATCATGAAAGTTCCTACTGTAGCATTTCATTTTTAGAAAGGCTTAGTGAAACAAAATAATTCTTGATGAAAAAATAATTCTTATAATTTAAATATAATAATAACAGGATAACTTATAATTTAATATTATAATTTTAACAAACAATCTATGATAACTTAAATTCTTACATAAAATTTGTATGGTATTATGGAAAATAAATATCCTTGTGCACAAACCCACATTGCACTTGTATAACAATGATCTTCAGTATATTTTCCACATTTACCCCATCCATGCTGTGTATCAGTTTTGTCAATAAGGTGACCAACATTGCTCAGTCATACTCAGACATGATATTTTGGGGTGTATGGATGCATTCCGTGGGAGGTTATAACCTCGTGTGCTGTTCAGAGTGTTACAAGAAATCTTCTGGTAAATACTACAGGGTTCGCGCTAGGCCAAAATATCTACGAGTCAATTTGACTCCCAAGTCTGAAAACTGCGAGTCATATATCAGAATATGCGAGTCAAAATTTAGATACTTTTTAACTTCCATATTTTTACATGCACCCACAATCTCTATAGTTACTGCTATAGTTAATTAGAAATTTAAACAAGACCGCAAGTGACAAAATGACGTAAGGTTAAAATGTGGTGAGAAAGATATGGGCCGATGATATCCAAAATTTAACAAGTCAATTTTGACTCGCTGGTCAAAAAATCACGAGTCAATTTTTAGCAAAAATGTCCATTTGACGCGTAAATTGCGAGTAAGCGCGAACCCTGTACTAGAAGCGATATGTTTTCCATATTGCAGTAAAGCAGTCACATGTTGACAATGGCACAGTGTAAACTGAATCTAAATACAGGGAGAGTCAAAAGTCGCAGTACACCCTGCTTTTTTGAAAACCTTGCAGGAATTGGGAAATCTGAATATTCCAGTAAGGTTATGGGTAAGGTGGTATGTCTTTTATGGTATGTACCGAACATGGTCGCCATCTTGAATCTTAAGTCATTTTTTTTAAATGGAAGGGGGTCGTGTGATATATCAAATAACATCAGCATTTTCTGACAATTTCATTCCTGTAAACAGATTTGAAGTAGCAGTTATGGTTCAAAAGTTACAACATATTTTGTTTGGAATTACAGGCTGGACTGTTCTCCATAAAGGACAGTCATTTAGTGTGTTCAACATGGTGTCCCTCTTGGTCAAGGCACATTTGAAGGCGCTGAATCAAATCGTCATGCACTCGCAGAAGAATTTCCACAGAAATACTGGCACATGCTTCTTCAATGCGTTGCTGAAGATACCTTGTGCAAAAGAGGGATCTTGTCGATGTTGCTCTAGGGCCCACGTGCAAAACTGCATAAGTCTGTCTGGGTCATTCTCTGCTAGGTGCTGGAGTATCTGAATCTTGAATGGATGCCATTGATGAGCATGAAGGGTTTGTATGATCGATGACTGGCTGATTCTACATTCTGTGACAAACGTCATGTACTGCGTTGTGGGCTCATGACGAAGGACACCAAAACCATTGTTGAGGCTGTCTTGTCAGTAGCACTTATTGGACGGCCACTCCGTGCCTTGTCAACCACAGTCCCAGATTCTCGGAATTTCTTAATTAACCACCTGACAGTGTTGTGTGAAATTGGAGGTCTTTCTGGGTGCCGGTTGTTATAATCTGCACCTATGACACGGAAACTTCGTTCTCCAGACATCAAAATGACCTCAATTCTCTCCTCTGTGGTCATAGCCATCTTCAGTTACCTGCTACAAAATGAAACAAAATGTGTTGTAACTTTTGAACCATAACTACTACTTCAAACCTGTTTACAGGAATGAAATTGCCAGAAAATGCTGATGTTATTTGATATATCACACAACCCCCTTTCCATTAAAAAAAAAAAAAAAATTGACTTAAGATTCAAGATGGCCGATTTCAAGATGGCGACCATGTTCGATACATACTGTAAAAGATAGACCACCTCACCCATACCTTACTGGAATATTCAGATTTCCCAATTCCTGCAAAGTTTTCAAAAAAAAAAACCAAAAAAACTGTGTATTGTGACTTTTGACTCACCCTGTACATGTATTGGCCATCACCATTTCTTTAACCTAATACAGGTGAGGTATAAGCCTTTTTCTTAGATTGTTGAAAAGATATCCTAATTGAATATTGGAACATGATAACCGTATGATATACACTGGCGGAAACTAGTCCACAGTTAATCATCGATCAAGGCGGCGATAAACATAGGCCAAATGAACAAAATGCAACCAGGCCGCTCACGCAAAAAATTTTCACTTTTTTAGTAAAATTTTTTACTACCAATTACAACTTCTAACTTCGTAAAATCCGAATTTCGTCGTAAAAACACTTCGTAAAATTTAAAGTTTATTATATGGAAATTAACAGGAGGGGGTCGGGATTCCAGAATTACTTCGTAAAATCCGGAATTTCGTAAAATGCGAGTTCGTAAAAACGAGGTTCTACTGTATAATCCATTCCCATTTTTTTTTATATTACAGATTCTATAGGTATATTGCTTATCGACAGTTCTTTCGATGGATATGGAAATTTTTGGGTAGGAGACGAAGACACCCTATACCAGTTTGTATTTCCTTCGGAAACAAATTCGTATAAAGAATTCGAATGGTTTATTCAAAACTATGGTTGAACAAACTGGAGACTTGCCAGAAACTGTGGACTATAATTGAACAGAGAAGAAAAGGGTAACCAGTAGTCCACAATGAATATTTATTTGAACGGATACACATTTCGGCGGCCACACCGCCTTCATCAGCATATTACAGATGATCAGAATCCTGTTTCTGATCCTGATCATCTGTAATATGCTGACAAAGGCTGTGTGGCTGCCGAAATGCGCATCCATTCAAATAAATATCCATTGTGGAATGTGGAATACCCTTTTCTTCTGTGATTGATGTTAATAAGTTTGTGAATAAGTCAGATATTTTGTAATACTCATTTATTGAATCTATACAAATGAACAGATATTAAATCTGATTTTGGTTTCTTCACGACTGAGAATGACATGAAGGGTGGTGGAGATTTTCTTTTCAACAAAACCTCTGAAGCTTTCTCCTGGGAACACAATTCAAAAGTTTTCTCCATCAATTGTTTCACATATTCTGTAAAAGTAATTATAGATATTATTCTGATGTTTAAATATAATTAAGTAACATGAAAGAAGTATATGATCATAACGTCGGCATATCTCTACAGGGTGAGTAAGGTATTTGAGGACAGATTCACGTCAAGAAAGAAAACAGAGATATAAGTCAAGATAATAACTTTATTACCGAAACATATCATGAGCATACACAAGAAACCTTCTTGTTATATGTCTATTCAATGAATCCGCTTTCAGCTTCTATAACTGCTTCAATGCGAGATTGAAACCGTCGACATGCGCGAATCAAATGTCATGGTTCATATTGGTCATTACTTGAACAATGGCAGCTTTCAATTCATCTTTGGTGTTATGGGGGTGTTCACTGACCTCTCTCACCACAACGCTTCATACGTAATAGCCCAACGGATTCAGGTCAGGGAAGTCAGGAGGCCAACGGTTAGGGGTTATATGATCATGGAAGTTGTCGGCCATCCACTCCTGTGTCAAGCGAGAGGCCTTCCGTTTCGTATCGTGTCTATCCAAGGCTTAACAGTTGTTTCAAGGGTCTCAATGTAGAATGCGGAGGTAACTTTAAGGCCTTGGGGAAAGAAGTGTGGAGGCATCACATGTCCTTCACTGCTGACAACCCCTAAAACTAGGGATGTCAAGATCCGGATATCCAGATCTTTTTTTCGGACCTAGGTCCGAGATCCAAGAAACAGATCTTGAATCAGAGATCCAAAATTCGGATCCTGTATCAGGAAATTGTGTATATGCAAATTTTTTTAATATATAACCACCTTATAATGTGTCTCGAAGTCAAAAGACCCTAAACTCCCTAATTCCCTATGACTGAGCAGTGGATCGCTTTAATGTAATCAACAATCAAAATCATCATAAAATAAAGTCAGCTTTAATTTAACAAATCTTTAGTTTTCATTTTAGTTACAACTGTACCATTTACCCTCAGTCTATATGGACTCGACTATTGCAACTGTGATAGCCTGAGTCCTCCTAAGTCCTAATTAGTCCTAATATGCATCCAGTTAAAGGATCTGAGATCCGAAATCCGGATCTAATATCAGACATAATATCAGAGATCCGGATAAGAGACCTAGATCTGGATATTTCTAGATCCGGATCAGAAATCCGGATCCAACGGACATCACTACCTAAAACCATGACAGTTGCAGGAAATTTTGTGTGCATGACTCGTGGCACTTCCGAAGGTTCTGCACATAAACCATCTGTCATTTCTTCTGTTCACCTTCTGATCCTAGTCGAAGTTTTTTTTCATCAGAGAAAATCCACAGCAAATCAGCTTCACATGGATTTTTCAGCTTGTTTAAGAGCCTTTTTGATCTGAGTAGGCAGTTTTCCTGTGTTTTGTCTGACATAAACTGACCTCTTCGCATAAAATACGAGTGATATCTGATATTTTCATGGACAACATTTCTGATTGTTCCTTCCAACACATGAGATCTTTGGCAAGTGACCTTATGGATATTCTTGGATTGTCATCAATGGCCTGCTGCACTTGCTGAGTAAATTCAGGTGATCTGATGATGTCAGAGAATGAGGCATGCTTTTTACGCTTTGCTACTGGTCCAACATTGCCATCTTTGGTCTCCAACTCCTTCTGCACTTTGTGGACGAATGATCTTGTGACCTTTAAAAGTCGTGATATCTCTAAATTGCTGTGCTCTGCCTTTATTGCCACAATTACTGCATGTCTCTTCATGATTTGTCTTACTTGATGGTCCGCCATTTTGCTTTCCGGAAACTGAAAGGACATACAATTTACTATAGTGCATCAATAGCCAAACGAAGGTGTGTCCACAAATACCTTACGCACCCTGTACATATAATCAAGTTGTTTTATACAGTATGCGGCAAAATAAACAGTACTGAAATTATGATACGTTTATGAAATTATGCGCATTTCAGTACTGTTTATTTTTCTGCATACCGTATTAAAAAAAAAAAAAAAAAAAATGAAAGAAAGAATTGCCTACCAATGTGCATTCTGTTCTAACCAGTCTAACGACTGCTTCACTTTTGTATTTCAAATATGAAATTCACCATCGAAGCTGCTGAGTTAGACTACCAGTCATTTGATCTTTCAAAAGCATTTTCATTGAAAATGCAATGCAGCTAAAAACATCCTATTTTATCATAGGAAAGGAAATGTTTGTTAAATTCACTGATATAAAAATAGTAGTTAGAGAGGAATTATTAGTTTATTAGGTCTAACCTTGCTTGCATTCCATCATAAAAAAATACACATATTTGGGGGCAAAGTGGCATATCACACTATGAAAAGATTCCAAGCTAGATGTCTGTTGATCTGGTGACATCTGCCCAATATCTTTGAGAAGATAGGGGTTGGAAGCTATTCGGCTCAACTCCTGGTATCCCTTTGAATCTAGAAAATATAGTTATATAGAAACAAAGAAATTACAATATTGCAAAATTGGAGGCATTCATAGAAAAGCATTATTCCTGGATCTGGGCAATTAAATTTAAAGAAACAAATTAAATTTTGTTGTATCATACCTTCATTAAAACATTTTCTATCTGCAATAGATCCATGGGTGCAAGAAGGATACAATTCACCATGTCCTTCATGAACATTTTTCACATGATTGAGCAGTGAAAGCCATTTTTCTTTCACTAATCTTGCATGGCCATTGCTTGTTGCTGCAGCCCAATACAAATGTCTGTTGATTGTCAATTGCCCATCTGCAATCAAGTGGCATCCTTTTTTTTTTGACACAGCAAGTATTTTCTTGTTTACACCTAGAAACACAATTCAACTGTTTTATACATCTGTTCCGCAATCACAACAAAAGCTTTATCATGCTCGGTTTGCACTTACTTTTAGCTATATGCCAAACATCAAACCAGTGATTGATCTCTGGCATATTAATTCTGCATAATTTCCTAATTTGAACATGCCTATCTGTAATAATATCAGTTATCTTTAAGTTATGCATTTCTAGGAAATTTATTGCTCTTTTGAAACCTTCCAATTCCATCCCTGCCGAATTCTTTACTTCATTAGCCTGGAAAGATAGTTTATATTGTATGTATGAGTTACAATAATAATTACCAACTTCATAGGTAATACAAATCAATGGAATCTACTTAGTTTATAAGATTACCTACACTAATTAGACATCCAAGATTTTATTATCAGATACGTCCATGATTGAGTAAGTCCCAAACTGTGCTGTGTGACCTGGGGAACAGCATCTAGCATCCCTTGCCACTTTTGAATTGCTTTCTGGATTCGAGCAGCTTTTTCTGTTCAGAATTCCAAACAACCTTTATTGCTGGAAACAGTATGTTTTCCTGAAGCCGATATGTTCTTTCTAATATGGTTTGAAGGTTGGCATGATTGAAAAGTCTCAATGTATGACTAATATTACAGCCACTAAATAATAATCCTGCTGCCAACATTATGTTGCCTGATGGAATAGAATGTATTTTAGGTTGGCTTTCCCATATCCGTTCATGCATATTATCTACTGTGCATGTGGCTTGAAGCTGGATGTATGTTCCATTCTGCTTAATTTTGATGTCACATATTCCCCCTTATTCAACATATGTATGGAAAAGTTGTCTCAGTTTAGAGTCATATACAATGTATTTTTTTTGGAACAGAGATGAATCTTCTTTTATTGCTTTGTGACATTCCATGTTAGTTGGAAGTCACGTGGGAAGAGGGCGGATTATAGATTATTAAAGGTACTTACCTGGGTTTTTGGAAATTTGAATTGTCTTTCATGACTTTGTTCATGGATGGGGAAGGGAGTAAAGGGACATACGATGCAATATTGTTTTGTTTTATTTTAGCTATGAATTGAAGTGATCCAGTTCATAAAGGAGAATTTATTTGGTCTAATAATAACGTGATAAAGATTGTTTTATTGTTGATCGTATTGGTTTAGTACCGTCAGTGTTGCATTTGTTTGATCGTTGAATTTTTTAAGGAGTGAGAGTTTCATGTGTGTGCTGTTGGTGGTGGCGATTGTTATCGTTGATTTCCAAGAAAATCATTGCAGCCTCCAATAGAACATTGTTGTGTGAAAGTTTCCGGGAAAAAGTGCTTCGTGTGTGAATGTTTTTGTTTTGTTGCACGTGTTAAGTGGGTTTTTTTTTGGTTTTTTTAATGGCATTCCAGCATCAGCTTCCGAGCTATGTAGCAGTGTGTCACGAAAATGAAGCTTCCACATTTTCGAACACCCTGAACAGAAGTTCGTGCTGGAATGGGTGTTTTTATTAAATTATATTCTAGTTTTGTTTTACCACTATTGATGATCAGAATTTGTTGTAAGAATAGTTTTTGAATTAAGTAAGTTTGTTCAGTTTAAATGTGAGGTCTAGTAAAGCAAGCGAAGGACATGCACAGTGAACGCGAATTGTTGACTGGCAGCGTCGTCATGGAGGGGTGATGCATTTAAACGATGTTCAAGAAGGCAGCATGCGATTGCGTAGCCAAGCAGAGCTTTGATGGGTAACAAATCGAGCTACATATTCATTGGTGAGTGATGTCTTTTCTAATCTTTAACGACGTAGAGAGCCGACAAGATCAGTGGACATCGAGCGAGACGCCGTAAACGTGGTTCCGTAACCTCCCGCCGAAGCCCACGTAAACTTTGGGGTGTTATCCCACGCTTTCCGTTTTGACTTTTGAACGTCACTAAAAAGAAAAGCTCTCCCTATGAGGAACTGTAAATTGTTTACCTTCATTGATTGATGCTACTGCCATCCTGTAATATAAAACTAGCTGAATGCATATTAGTTTTTCTTTGCACATTGGTATGAAACATGGTTGGTCTGAGCAGGGAGTCTAATGAACTGAGGTATGGAGGGGAGCAACAAGCCTGAGCGCCAGCGATCGCACCGTGCGAGACTAAGTCGCATGTTGCGGAGACAAACGCTGAAGTTCGCTCAGGGCTCGCCAGCGGCCTGCGAGTTGTGAGTGCTTGCTCCCGCCAAGAGGGGGTCACAGTGCCTCTCCTCTACCTTGGTAAATAAAGTTAGTGCAGTGCGCGATCTTGCGCAAGTTTCGGAATACTTTATTCGGGGGAGCGAGCCCAATCACAAACTTGGCGTCGCCATGGTTTTTAGAAGATAGTGGTTGGTCAACTCCTTTGTTCTCGACACTAAAAACTTAATTGGGGAAAACTGCTCCCACTAGGTGGTTTCGATGTGTCAGTAGTCTATTGACCACCATACATTAAGCTTAGTTTCAATGGAGACTTTCGCCAATGCTCATTTCTTTTGCTTATTTTTATATTTTTAATTTTTTTTTTTTTTAATTTTTTTTAAAAATTTTTTTAATTTTGGTATTATTTAATGTTGGGTATTTGTTCTAATTTTTTTTCTTTTTTATGAAAAGTTTTTGTATTGCATGATGTTTGAATACCTTTTAATTTGGTTATTTTGTGCATGCATGTTTTTTGAGTAGTTTTGAATGAGTCGTCTATTAATTTTATTGTGTATTTGTAACTGATAACTTCTATTTTTATTATTATACTAGCAAAGGTACCCGGCGTTGCCCGGGATAATTACACTTGGATGTAAACAGAACAATCTCAAAAAATTAAATTAAATTTTGCAATATCTTAAAAATAAACACATGAAAATGCTTAGAATTAATACAGTAAAAATTCTTAATGAAAATTCGAAAAAAATCTTTTTAAAGGCTCACAATGGCTGGACCTCTCCTGGGCCTCTTAGAATCTTTGTGCAGTCTAGCGGTCGCCGATTCTTCTATTTACTTGCTTCCCATTTGCTCAATACATCACGGAGCTAAAGGAGTGCTTCCTCTGTCGTCTTTCCACTCTTTCTCAATAGTCTGCTAACTCTCCATTATCTCCAGTTACTGATCATTTTTAAAGATTTTCAAGAAATTGTTAAGTACTAAGAACTCTCTTTTCTAAGAAAAGCCTGAATAACAGGAATTCTATGCATTGTTACAAATTGAAACTTATCCATATTACATCATCATTTTATGTTCATTGTTATAATTCTTTGAAAGATTGCTTTAACATTACATCATCATTCTGTGCTCATTGTTATTGGTGAATTGCGCGTTGATACCATTGTTGATGCGAACACAATGGGCCTATTGTTGCACAAACTTTGCCTTGCATTGTTGGTCATGAGATATATATTGTTGGTTCATGCAGTGTGTTTGTGAATTGCGTGCTGATACCATTGTTGATACCTATTGTTGTACAAACTTTGCCTTGCATTGTTGGTCATGAGATATTTCTCATTAATATGACTTGCCATAACCATGAATATCGATTTTTTATCGATATTTATTATTTTTCCGAAATCTGAGGTAGACAGTGACCTTCCTCATGCTTTGAAGGTCATGTATGCGAAATTTTATCAAGATCGGAATAAAACTGTAGATTTGTATAAAAAACATACAGACAAACAGACCCACCCACCCACCCACAAACATCCTTCTTTATATATATAGATAGATAAATAATAAAAATAACATAACTTCTATTAATATTATAAAAATAATTTCTATTTTTATTATATAAATAACTAATTATTTGGGGTATATATTATGGTGAGGTTAGAATTTTTTTATTCATTGAAATTATTTTATAGTATTAATTTTTGGTATACAGACTTTTCTGATAGATAATGTGGGCTTTATTTGGGTTTTTCTTATACCTCAAATATTAATTTTAATATTTTATTATTTTTGTGATTTTATTATTCTCCATGTTATTGGTTTTAGAAAGTTAATGGGTGTTGTACTGCTATTGTTTGTATAGAGTTACTGGTGATAATTTAAATGTCATCTCAATATTTTAATTAAATTTAGATATTTTGTTTATGTTGTGAGGTATTCAATTATTAGTATTCCATATGGTTTATATAAATACTTGTGATGATAGGTGATAATGAAGTACCCATAGGTCCATCTGTTTGGATATAAATTTTGTTAATGAAACATAAATGATAGTTTTTATGATTTTTAATATTTTACTAAATGTAAATGTTATTTAAATTCTAATGTTGGTATAATTGGAATATTTTCATATAAATGTATTTGGTATGTCTATTGTAAAACTTTGGTCATGATATCAGGTTTGGTTGTTTGCTCTTTATACTGATAGTAAATTTTTTTATGATTTAATTAAAAAAATTTATGATGTATATTAAAATATCTGGAAATTTTACTAATTTGGTGATGATTCTATTGGTGTTAATTGTTTTTGTTATTCAATATCTATTTTATTTACTTTTTTTAATTCTTTTATTTTATTGATTAAGTTAAAAATTAGTCTTCAACAATTACAATTTCTCATAATTTTAAAAAATATATTTATTATTAATTAAATATAAGATGGTTTATCTAATTTGTAATGACAAAAAAAGATGTTTTTGGACATTAAAAAATACTTTTAGAAATTATTCTCAATTCCAACATTGTCTTTTGTATTTTATATTCCCTACATTTAATTTTTTGATATGTAAAATGAAATAAAATTTTTAAAAAATTAAAAAAATTGCTTTAATTCACTGAACTAATTGCTATATACATATAGTAAAAATGGACTACTGGTCTCGTTCAATGCCACCTGGTGGTCTCCTTTGGTGCTAATAGCCTTTTGAGGAGGAGTTGACCAACCACTAACTTCTAATAACCATGGTGTTGCTGTGTAGGGAATCATCCCCCCCTTTCTAGAATACCATTACATGATTCAAAGGTGCCCTGCCTCAGATATTAATACCATGAATCTGAGTGCACACAATCTTATTAGTTTAAGTTAACATTTGCATAGCTGCAATTTTGTTCCTCATTGAGTATCTCGCTGGAACCCCTTCCGAGTTTTCGTTTAAGGTTGTTTTTTTTCTTTTTTTTGTAACTGATTAGCATATCGTACTGATTTTTATCTATGTCTAATGGAAATAAAAGTGGAATTAATTTAAAGTACCAATCTGAGTTCTAGTAGTCTTTTATTACTGGTCCCGAACCCTTGATCGGCCCACTCTCTAGCATATGCCCTTCTAATGTATGTGCTTATGCACCATAGCTGGAGATGGGACCATCTCAGCTTCACTGCAATTGGAATGACAAAAAGTATATTTTTAAGAACAAACAGATTATTTAGTGCTAGAACAACTACAGTACTGAAAAATACGTAAAAGTCACCTTTCTGACAAGCACGTGACAATGTTTTTCTCAGATTCCAAAATTAAATTGTTTTACCAATCTGGATCCTTTTCAGCATTATCCAGACTTTCAGTGTGATCTATTTCAACAACACACTCGTTCTTTACGGAAACAAAAGAGGTAATCAGATCACATTGAACACCCACATCCACAGTAACTGTTTTTTTCTACACTCCTCTATTTCTGAATTTTCTTCTGATAAAAGCCTTGACCTGTTTGTTCAACATCTTCTACAATAAATAAACCAATTTTAGCACCGGACTTGAATATTTCAAAGAACACTAGACTCTAAAGAAATACGTAGATTTACTTTTTTAATTAATTTTCTATGGGAGACAGAAGTTTGTGGATCATCTCAATTTAGACCCATTGAAGAGATTAGGACAATATTAAAGCAGGAAAATTACCCAAAAAAAGATAGCTATTTATGAAGCCATTGAAATCCAAAAACAATTTGATAAGAATAATATCAAACTATTGAATAATCAGGTCAATTTTGAAATTAAACTCACTCTGGGTACAACAAATGTCAGCACAAATAATTTTGCATTTTCTCCTTCCATTGTAAATCCACCAATCGACATAATGCATCAATCCTTTATTCATGAGCTGATTGGTGGATCGTTTTTCTCTTGTTTGTAAATATTTTTGCCAACTCTCACCCATTATAGTTTAGCCCTTGATGATGACAGAATTACCAAAACGCATAATCATTAAATAAATTATGTGCATCTTAGATTTTATTATAACAACCTATAATGAGTTGATTCATCTTTTAATCTAAGAAGCTATGTTCATGTGCGGATTCCTCGTCTATTTGGAAGAGGAAGTTAGAATTATCTTAACAAACAATTGTAACGTTTATTATATTCTTTATAGCACCATTAGAAGTTATTCTTAAGTTTCTCGTCAGTTTTCAACGTTTAAATCAATTACATTCCTGAGCTATTAGTATAACTGAAGATAATAGACTTTAGTAAACATAAGAAGCATTTTAGAATTTATTATAATAAAATCAATTGCCAGTGAAGGAGTGATTTTTCCTTTCGTTGTATGAGAGACTGATAATTTGAAGACAAGATGTTGTTTGGAGAGGGTGACTTGAGGCACCGTTGAGAGCGGCTTTGCTTCTCTTCAGAGTCCAAGGTCCAAGAACTGATGTCGGCTGTCACCTGAAATGATTGATTGACATCCGTGAGAAAATGTTTTCTCTCGTCTCAGCCAATCGCAATATTAGAATTATTTCAAAAAACCCGTACATCACCAATACGTATTTAGAACTGCAATTTGGGACATTCTGAAGTGAGAAACTTCTGTGAGAAGAAGTAGTGAGTAGAGAGTTGCCAGTCAGATGTTGACATGAACGGAAAAGTTGCCAGTTTGGTTGATGATGAATAGACCTATTACTAATCAGTTAGAACCATAGAGACTTGATGCCGAACGAGAAGTTCCTGAACAGTGTTCAGAGGAGAATGAGAAGAATGCCACTTCTACGCATTGCTAGTTTTGAAGCCGCCATGAATCTGAGTGCCTGAGGAGCCGTATTTGTTGTTCCATGAATGAGGAGAAGAACAGAGGGCAATATGAACCAGCTGCTGTCAACGAGAGCCATTCCGAAGGCCGTGCCTAGACCAACGCCTGGAGCCAGACGAGATTCACCGCTGACGCTTAGCCATCGCCCGCCGACGCAGTCACGCCATGGGTCGCACCATCATAATTAAAGAGGGTCCTACGGGTAATCTTGTGACAATCCTTTTTAATTTCTCACGGCTATCAATTATTATTATAATATTTAAATGGTGTTTAATGTTTAAAGTGTTTTCAATAAGAATTAAAGCAATAAAAGAGTTAACGGGGGAATAAGACTATTTCTTAAAGGAATAAAAAGGGTCTAATTATAATTATTGGACTACAGTTCACCTAACCCACTACCTTTTCACCCGGACCTGTGAACCGGAAAAATCTTTTAATGTGTTGAACGTCGGGCTGATTGGAGTTGCTGAACCCTATTTTGATTAAGCAACTAATTTTATAACTTTGGTCTTTGGAGCCACAATTAATTGTCATGTCCAATTGAGTCACGAACCCCACATATTTGGTGCAGCTGTTTACAAGATGAATAATTAATTATTTAAATTAATTGAAAATTAGCATATTTGAATATTGAAAAATTAATTTGAGCAAAATTTTAGGAAAAATTTTTTACAATAAATTTTATTTTAAGAATTGTTTAAAAGTTTGTTCGCATGATAGACATTATGCACTGCTGAGTAACATTTGATATTTATGACTGTTTTTATGTTGCTTGTATGAATAAGAGTGTTGTTGTATGTTTGTACGCATCAACTGCAGAAATTATTACCCTAAGATTTGGTGCATATGTTTATGTTGTGACCTCTACCAGTTGATTACCAAAATCACCTCCCCTCCCAGTAATGGCTAGTTCAGTTTCAGCTATCTTCCCAATAAATTATGCACTATGTAATCAATGGCCAGAGAGTTGGGTTCCTAACATAAGTAAAATTGACTCGAGAGTGAATTATTTCAGAGGAAATAAATAGGGAAATTGTTAGAGTTAAAATAAAAAAAAAATCTTTATTTCAAGAAATTTATAGAATTGGATAAGGAGATTATATGCAAACAAGATAATAAATTAAAAAAAAGCTTAACTTCTAAAGAAAATGGCTTAATTAAATCTAAATGATTGTGCTTTAGATATTAAAAGAATGCAGCTGTTTAATCAATATGAATATTCAAGAAAAAGACTAAACTATTCTATTCAAATATTGATTATAATAAGTATGAAAAGTTATGCTCAAGTGACCACTCTGAGAAGAGTCTCACCTCTACTTAATATTAATAACTATCTATCTTAGAGTTCAAATGAAATATAACCTTCCTTATACATTAAATAAGTTCTAGCAAAATTTGTCACTTACAAATTATTCATCCACTTGTAGATTTATATCCACAACGGTATCACAATAGATCGAAGCTACAAATCACCTTTTAATTCCAAATGAACCATAGACACTACACATAGATTCCACCTGAATATATATCACATAAATTTCCACTTGAATTTCACACAAATTCCCACTTGAAGATCATTCGCTGTACTTTATGATCGATCACTTTATGAGTCAATGCGATTCTCAAAATGTCTAAAGTGAGTTCAACAGATTCCTGCACTCAATCTGAAGAAATTGATGCATAGACGAACTTTGGTTGCCTTCTTCTTCCACGTAGTACCTCGAAGAATTTTCTCTCACTTGCATGGTTATGGTATTCCACTGAGAAGTTGCCTTCTTTTCTATACTCTGTAGAATCGCTGCTCAGTATTGCTTCATGAATCTCTCAATTCCATTACTCCTTCGCAACATCAGTAGAATTTTGCATAATACTATCTTAGGCCAGAATTCACTTCACACACTCTTCAATCAGTTGATATTTGGTGAGACACCTTTCCAGAAAATGGGAGGATTTCTTAATAATTTTACTCAATGGTGGAATTTGCATCGAAGCTACAAAATTAAGAACTACCCTCTCACCACTCACATTCCTTCATCTATATTGTCCATTCTAAAGCACAGGCGCTTAGCTCTGCTTTCACATTCGCCAAGTTACAGTCTCACACCCCCTCTTCATCGATGCTCCAATTTATAACCTTGCCATTTCCGGTCTCACTTTCAGCAACAGAAAAAAAAAACTGAGTAAAATCCATTAAAATTAAAGATTTCTCACTTTAAACTTCCCCAATCTTGAAGTCATAAAAGACTCTCTATATATAAAAACCACTAGTATTACCTCATCACTTATGCAAGAGATCAAACTTATCCTAATTTGCCTTTAAATCATCATAATCATTATTTCCGCTTCATACTGGCACCTCCATTTACAGTGACTCATTAAACCAATTTCTATTTATCCAATTTTATAAAATATCCATAACTCCATTATAAGCTTGGTTATCAAACAAATTCCTAAAATACCTTTGTCTATATGCAAATCATTCCAAAAAACCCCCACTTCAAAAGACCACACCTTAGTCTATTCATAAAAGTTCACTTTTATGTCCTCTATAAACAGAAAAAAAAAAATTAAACAACACGTGAAACGTCACAATGTGACTACTGTTTTCACGCTCGCAAAAGATATATTTGGTGGGAAAGTATTTATTTTAATATTATGATTCATACATGTAACATCTGAATTTGATTTCTTCTTGTTTGATTTTGATAAGTAGATTTAGTTAATTAAGACTATTATAGTTTTAAAAGCAATTTTGATTAAGAACGATTTTGATTAAGAGCATTATTGGGGTTCAAGAATTAATTATATAGGCTGGGAAGATTAGTGATTAGGAATAATGGGCATTATGGCAAATAACAATAATAATATGCAAGTTTTAGGCTTGTATACTGAGGCGCCCATTTTTGATAGCAGCAGTAATGTAAATGAATATTTCCGGAGACTTGAAGAGATCTCCGATGCCGGAAATTGGACAGCAGATACGAAATTTAAAATGGCAAAAGTCAGGTTAATAGGAGATGCGCTGTACTTCACACGTGAGGATAGAGACATAGTAGCAGCGGAAAATTATGAAGTATTTAAAGGGTTAATGACTGCTCGATTTTTTTAAGGAAACCATGGAACAGATGAGCACAGATTTGCAGATTGCCATCAGGAAGTGAGAACAGGAACTGAAAAGAAGGTTCTGAGTAGAAAAGAATATCTTAACCATAGCCTACATGATAAGAGATAGCCTGCCCATTAGCCTCTAAACAGTGTCTCTAAAACGAATAACCTGTTTAGTCATATCGCCAAACAGTGTCTTTTTGCCATTATTCGCTATGCTAAGCCTGTGCCTATTATTCGCTGTGAACACAATTTTAGCAAAGTGAATTTAATTTAATTTTTTACATAATACTGGTGCATAATAATGGTTAACAGTCGACATTCTCATACCATTGCTATATAAGAAACAAAATGTTTTGAGAGAATTAATGATTTTGATTTTACCCTATGTAATTAAAAATCCTTAGTTTTTATGTGGAATGATCGGATATTTATAAGAGAAAAAGACAAGACACAAAAAAACCCTGGAATACAATAAATAATAGTTATTAAATAAATAAAAAAATATATAATAATTGACAAAATAATTAATAAATAATAAATAAAATCAAAATGAAACTAGAAATATAAAATAAAATAAAAAGCTGATGTTTCGGATAGAGACTATCCTTTATCAAAGCAAAAAGGATAATTCTCCAAAGACAATTAAATATTAGAGGATTATCCTGAAGTTATGAAAAGAGTACTGACGGATGCCTTTATATATAGTTGGCATAGGGAACAGGAAGACTGTATTGGCTGAAAAAGTAGAAGAGCACCAATGGGAGGAATTTGAAGACGTGTTGGGATAGGACAGGAAGGAGGACAAATAGGAGGTAATAAGAGGGCGGCAAAAAAAATGCAATAGGATTACACATACAAAATTAAAATTATAAAAAAAGTTTAGGAATGATAGGGTGTCGTAAAATTCCCTGAAAATAAAAAAATAAAAAAAAAAAATATTCCCTGACTGTTCCCGGTTACACAATTTTTTGACAATTCCTGGTCGCTTTTGAAAAAATGTAATAAATTTCAGAGAGACCGTATTTCCTTCCCTAATAAATCCCATTTTCTCTCTAATCCGTTATCCGCCTATTTTATGAAATCCCTGTCTAAAAACTATCCACCTCCCTCCACCAGCTCCAGCTCCTCTACTCTTGGCACAACCGCAGTTATTAATCTATCAACCACTAAACTTTCGTCTCTCGAAATCAGAACCCTGTCCAAAGGCCTTTCCTTCTGTCCCACTCCTAATACTATTGACACTTTTGATATCTTTTCCTCTGTCGATAACTTCAGCCGTACCCTCAGATCCCATCTATACTTTTGCATGAATCATTCCAATTCTACTCCCGCTACCAGCTCAACCTTCCATATTCCCAGCGACTGGACCCCTCCTCATGACATCAATCCTGAGCTTGAAGTTTACATCAAATCCATACAAAACGACATCCTCTCCATCATTGAAAACATTAAAAAAACCTCTTCATAACATCACCAATAACGAATTCCTTTGTATCAAACGCCTTAGCAATAACCCTGATATAACAATTAAGCCAGCAGATAAAGGGGGCACTACTGTTGTCATGAACACCTCTGACTACATTAACGAAGCTAACAGACAACTCTGATATTACGTTCTACAAGACACTAACCTCCGATCCTACTGACATGTTCAACACCATACTTCAAAATACCCTCTCTCAACTTGAATCCTCTTCCGAAATCGACAATAAAACCCACCTATTCCTTCTTCCTAAATTCAGTTCTCCTGGTCGTTTCTATCTTCTTCCCAAGATTCATAAACCTGGCAATCCCGGCCATCAGATCATCTCTTGTAACAACACCCTCTATGAGCCACTGTCTGCTTATGTTGACCACCACACATACCACCCAGTCTTCCTTCCTATATCAAAGACACTAATGATTTTCTCCCCCATATCCACACCTTAACGACTAACTACGATTTCAACAAACGTCTTCCTCTGCACGCTTGATGTCACTTCCCTCTACACTAAAATTCCTCATGATAATTGTGTTAAAGCTGTTTGCAACAGTCTCAAGGCTAACAAACCTTTTCAATTTCCTTCTACTGACACCCACTTCTATGCTAACGCCCTTACCCACTCCCTAAAAGCAAGAGGCTATCGCAAATCTATCATACGCGCTTCTATCTATAAACATCGTAATTCCCGTTCTAACAACAATCCCAAACCTCCACCCATGACAACACCTACATTAGTTCTTCCTTATCATCCAACCCTCAATATATTAAAAATGTCCTAAGGAAACATCAACATATCATTGACAACTCTCCTCTTCTCCACTCCATTCTGCCAGAGCCACCAAAAGTTTCTTTTAAACAGACATTTAATTTTAAAGATATTCTGGTCCATGCTGCTATTACCAAACCACGCACTTCCACTAAGGGATGTTCTCCTTGCAATGCAAAGCATTGTGGCGTTTGCCATTTTCTTAACCCTGCTACCTCCATTTCCAGCAGTGCTTCCTCATTTACTTTCAAGATTAACCAGAATCTGACCTGCGCTTCTCACAACTTAATTTACCTATTACATTGCAAAGTATGTCAGAAACAGTACGTTGGAGAGACGGGCAATACCATATGCTCCAGATTCGCCGGGCATAAGTTCGACATCCTTAGCAATGCTGACACCCCTATCGCTAAACACTAATTCCCCTGGCCACTCTTTACAGGCCATCAGCCTTTATATTCCTCGTAGTAACTTCCATAACAAAAAAGAAAGAAAGCAATTAGAGTCTTTTCTTATTTGGAAATTTAATTCCCTCATCCCTAATGGCATTAACCTTAGCAAAGGCACCGTTCCCTCATTACCTTTCCCATATTCCTCTTCAACTCCTCCCTCACCCCTAATTTGTCGTAGGCTCTCTGGGCCCTTTTCTTTTTCTTTTCTCAGTTATTTATTCTTTTTTAATGTTCTCTCATATTTTTCTACTTCTATGTTTATTTTGTGTCCGTCCCTGTACTCTTTTTTTTCGTAGGCTCTATGTACTCTTTTATTTTAGTGACTTTTTTATGCAATACTGTTTTACAAGATGACTAGCGACCGGGAATTGTCAAAAAATTGTGTAACCGGAAATAGTCTGGGAATTTTTTTTTTTTCCCAGGGAATTTTACGAAATCGTTTTGCTAGACACCCTATCATTCCTAAACTTTTCTCATAATTTTAATTTTTTATGTGTAATCCTATTGCATTTTTTTCGATGCTCTCTTTTTACCTTCTATTTGTCCTCCTTCTTGTCCTATCCCAACACGTCTTCAAATTCCTCCCACTGGTACTATTCTACTTTTTCAGCCAATACAGTCTTACTGTTCTCTATACCAACTATATATAAAGGTGTCCTTTAATACTCTTATCATAACTTCAGGATAATCCTCTAATATTCTAATTGTCTTTAGAGAATTATCCTTTTTGCTTTGATAAAGGATAGTCTCTATCCGAAACGTCAGCTTTTTATTTTATTTTATATTTCTAGTTTCATTTTGATTTTATTTATTATTTTTGTCAATTATTATTTATTTTTTATTTTTATATAATAACTATTATTTTTCATGTGGAAATAATGATCACTGAAGTTTTGAGTGCGCTAATTATTAATAAGTTTGTTAAACCATATTTAGCATATTACTCTAGGCCAGTATTTTCCAAACTGGAGTTTGCAAAATCTTTTAGGGGGTTCGCCAAAATTTTTTTGTAATGATGGATTATTGTATGCATGTATGTTTATATATAAGTTAGTGGGTCGTGCTACTCAGATCTTCGTGAAAGGGGTTTGAAGCCGAAAAAATTTGTGAAAGGGGTTCGCGAATCGAAAAAAGTTTGGGAACCACTGCTCTAGGCCGATTACTGATACTCACAAAAAAAAAAAAAACCCAAACATTTATTTAAAAAAACCTTTATCACGAAAATTATTAAAAATTGTTCAAAGCTGATACTGTAAACAATTAACTGTTTTTTAATATATGGATTTTTTAAAATTCATTGTTGTTTCTTTCAATATATTTAAACCATTAAAAATTTAGATGTGATAAAATTTTATTTTAGATGTCATTTTCAAAAACTTAATATTGAAATATTAATTATTTTCAAGAAATTAACAAAACAGTCATAACATTAATGTAGTATGGTTTTTGGAATAAAAAAAACAACAAAAAAACAAACAAATCTCTTGAAAACATGGGAAGAATTTTAGTCGTGCTCGGGATCAGGAAAAAAATTCATTGTTTGTAATGAAAAGAATTTTATTTAAAACAGCCTTTATGTTCACAAAAATGTAAGAATAATTTTAATGCAATGCCAACTCCTTATTTTATATATATATCACTGTAACGCTCTGCTTAAGTAAATTTGTAATAATGTTTAAAGATAAAAAAAATAAATGTAGAATGGAACAGAATGGAACAAAAAATAAATGGAAGAATGGATTCGTAATAGACTTCTAAGGTAAACATATGTATGATGGGAAAAATAGGATTCCTTTCAAAGGAAACTATTCTTCACAGGGTGCTTTCCGTCAGGTATCTTCGGTAGTTGAATACATGGAAGATGTTCCTGTTTGTATAACAAAGACACACACTGTTCCTCCCTACTCAGAAATATTATGTGAAGGCAAAGTTTCGGGAAGATGCAAAAGAGGACGATTAGGTATAGTGGGAAACTTTCGATTTGAGAACTCCCGGTTTAATAGGAGCCAACTTATTGGTGACTATATCGAAAAGGAAACTGTACCAATTAGGATATTAAATTTTTCAGGAGAACCATTGAAAATTAATAAAGGGAAAGTTGCAGGAAGAATTTTCGGAATAGAAAGGGATCAGGGAGAAAGGATAAACATTGTAGATGAAGGCATAGGGCAAGAATTAAACAGGCAGGAATTCTTAAGATTATTCGAATTATCACATCTACCTGAAACGGAGAAACAACATCCGAGGCAAATATTATGTAAAAACAAGCAGGTATTTGCAAAAAATGAGTTTGATGTGGGTCACTATACTCTGGCATGGCACGAGATAAATACTGGAGATCACCCCCTCCCCCATTTGTCAGCCGCCATATCGACTGCCTTATGCACAGTGAGGAATTATGGATGAATTAATAAATAATATGTTACAGAGTGGCATAAATGAATCATCTACGTCGCCATGGTCAGCACCAGCTCTACTGGTGAAAAAGAAGGACTGCAGTTATAGATTTGTTGTTGATTTTAAGAAACTAAATCGCATCACAAAAACTGACCCATATCCTCTTCCTTTAGTATCAGAGAGCCTGGCTCAGATGGGGAGTGCGGAATATTTTTCTGTAGTTGATATGGCTCAGGGTTTCCACAAACTAGAAATAAAGGATAAGGAAAAGACTGCATTTAGTACCGTTAATGGGCACTATTGTTATAAAAGATTGCCTATGGGACTGAAAAACTCTCCCTCGGTTTGGCAAAGGGTGGCGGATTTCGTGATTCGGGGAGTAAAAAGAGACTTCTGCCTAGTCTTTATGGACGACTATATTGTCTTCAGTAAGACATTTGATGAACACTTGAATCATCTGGAATTTTTATTTAACAGACTGAAGGAGGTTAATTTAAAACTGAAACCCCAAAAATGCCAGTTTCTGAAAAAATAAGGTGTATCTTCCTATGCTTCTACTGTTGCTGTTATTCTACAAGACTTTCTCTTCACCAGCGTTTTTTTGTTCCACATCTGTCTCCATATGACTTTCTCTACATTGGGCGACTTTTATTTTTTATTATTTCATTTTATTTTTCAATTTTTCATTAAAGGAGTATTCATTTTTAATCAATTGTATTTACTACAACTCCTAGCCAGATGGAATTTATTAATTCAAGAATTTGACTTTGAGATTATTCAAAAGCCCAGTAGGCTTAATGGAAATGCAGATGCCCTCTGTTGTCATGTGAAATAATTGCAGCCGAGCAAAGAAAGGATGAGCAATTAAGCCCTATTATTAAAGCTCTAGAAAATAATGATATCAGCCCTGAGAGAGCAGCCTCGCTCTCAGACTATTTTTTGGATAAGGAAGGTGTTCTTTTCCATGTGAAAAGGTCTCAATCGGGAAGAGAACATTGGGAACGAATGGTTATCCTGAGAATTTATGTGCAACTTATGTTACATACCTTCCATTTCTGCCAGTTAGTGGTCATATAAAAGCCAAAAAGATGAAAAAGAAGATCGACAAGCAATGTTATGGGAAAAATATGGTTCGAAATATCCAAGCTTATTGTAAAGAATGTGATAGTTATCAAAGGAATGCACCTCCTCTTAAAAAAAGTGAACAGCATTTACAGCTGTTCCCAGAGGTCAATCAACCATTTCAGAAAGTCAGTGCGGACATTGTGGGACAGTCGGGTACTACTTATAAGGGACATAAATACAAATAAATAAACACTAGTTGACCACTTTACCAGATATGCGGAAACTCGCAATGGCAGACCAGAAAGTGGAAACAGTGGCACGTGCATTAGTGGAAACAGTATTTAATAGACTCGCATTACCTGTCCAATTGTTAACAGATAGAGGAGCTAACTTTATTTCAGCTTTAATGCAGGAATTGTACAAATTGTTTGGTATGAAAAAGATTTTCACTACAGCGTTCCATCCTGCTAGTAATGGAGTTACGGAACGGCTAAACAAATCTCTTGTTCAGATGTTAAGGCACTATACTGACAATCATCAACGGAATTGGGATGGATTTTGAGCTACATTACCCTAGCTTATACACTGGCGGAAAAAAAAATTCCCAATACCATGAAGGACTTGTGCTAGATGAATGAAATTTGGACAGTATATTCCGCTATGGTATTTATTCAATTGATTCAAGTTTCAAGCTTACAACTTATAGGGGGTGCCACCAGCGCCACCCTGTACATGGTGAAAAGCACAGACTTTAATACCCGCTGTAGTCGCCGCGCTGGTCTATGCAGGCCTGCACACGTGCATAAAGATGCCGAATGTCATTTTGTGGTATGGCATTCCATGCCTGTTGTATTGGATGGTCAGATCAGCGACAGTTGTTGCTGGTTGTGGAAGAGCCCTGACATGGCATCCGACCATGTCCCAGACGTTCTCGGTGGGCGACAGATCTGGTGATCATGCTGGCCATGGTAGGATGTGGACACCCTGAAGGGAACGTTGTGTTGCAGCGGCAGTGTGGGGTCGAGCGTTATCCTGCTGGAACAGCCCCCCCTGGCATACCAGCCGTGAATGGCAGCACAATGGGTTCAACAACCATCCGAATGTAAACATTTGCAGTCATGGTGACTGGGATAACCAACGGGGGTTCCTGCTGTCCTAGGAAATCCCTCCCATACCATAATGCCAGGGGTGGGGTCAGTATGCCGACGACGGATACAGCTCGGTAACAGAACTTCCCCACTCCTCCTCCTGACCCTTGTGCGACCATCACTCTGACCCAGACAGAAACTACTTTCATCCGTGAAGACCACAGACCTCAATTCTGCCCTCCAAGTCGCTCTGGCTTGACACCACTGAAGACATGCCACACGGTGTTGAGGGGTAAGAGGCAAACATGCTACAGGGCGCCTGGAGTGGAGGTCCCTGGCAAGGAGACGGTTCCGAATTGTGCATGGAGTGAACTTGGGTGCCACAGCAGCCCGAATGTCTGCTGCAGATGCTGTCCGATTTGCCACAGCCATCCTACAGATGCGCCGGTCAACCCTGTCTCCTGGTAATCCTGCCTTCCCTGGACCACTGCTGCCAACAGTTGTACACAGTGGCAATGTCTCGACCCATGCGTTCTGCAATAGCACGGAACAAAAGTCCACCCTCTCAAAGGCCCACTACACGTCCTCGTTCGAATTGCGTTAGCTGCCCATATTCACGTCGCAGTTGCCTTCGAGACATGTTTTACGAACTCTATCACACACGTCCACAAGTGTCTGATCTCCTTTATATCTATCATTGGAATATCTCATTTGCATGTACAGGGTGGTGCTGATGGCGCCCCCTGTAAGTTGTAACCTTGAAACTTCAATCAATTGAATAAATACCATAGCTGAATATACTGTCCAAATTTCATTCATCTAACAAGTCCTTCGTGGCGTTGGGATTTTTTTTTCCGCCAGTGTAATACAAGCTACCACAGGGCAGTAAAGAGACTCCTTTTTTCTTGTTTTACAAAAGAGAACCGTGGCTTCCTTTTGATATTGTGCTGGATCCTAAGAAAGTCTCTTATGATGTGATTGAAAATTTGAATAGAGAAATAGAATTGCACATACAGGACGCATATGAAATCGCTAGTTGCGTATTGCAACAGCAACAAGAGGAGAGAGAAATTTATCATTCATCTCGAAATAAGCCATATCGTTTTGATGTAGGAGACAGGATATACCTTCATATTCCCTCAAAAAGTTGGCTGATCAGTTTGAGGGTCTGTATGAAATAATAAAGCGCCTTTCCGACGTGAACTTTATTATTAAGGAAATTGGAGGAAATAAACAAATTATTACATGCGAATCGAATAAAGCCTGCGTATGGAGTTAGAGAAACAAACGAGAGATCAGTAAGGGAAAGAACGAGAGGAAAAGAGAACTATAAGACAGATTTAATGCCCTGAGACGTCCCACCCATTTGTGTGGATGAGATATACTTTCCCCAGCCAGAGATCAGAGCCGAACCACATAGAAGAGGACCTGTGGAGAGAGGTGGAGAGAGAGAGAGAGAGCGAGAGAGAGCGAGAGAGCGAGAGAGAGAGAGAGCGAGAGAGCGAGAGAGAGAGAGCAAGACAGACCTCCCCATCCTTACAATTTACATAGTCAAGGACCAGTGGAAGATGAAAGTTGGATACGAGAATCCCCAAGGGACTCGCGAGTGGTCAACCGAAACTGAGAAAATGCTAACTCGGACCTTGTAGAATGTATTGAACCTCCACCAGAATTTAATTCAGAATTTACAGGAGTCACAGGAATTATGGAGTTTGCGGGAAATGCTGTAAACACTTTCCCAGGAGCAGTGGAGAATAGCTGAAACTCGGAACAACTAGAGATGGCTGACACACGTAAAAATATAGAACTCTTGAAGATAATTAGCCAATTAAGTAAGTAAATGGTTGATATGGCAGAAATGCCCAATGTTGGCCGGAATTAATTAAACAAAACTTGTTTAACAATTGTGTGTGGCTATTCCTGGTGATCTACTTTGGTATGAAAAGTATTGTAGCTCGAATCTTATTATGAAATTTTCTGATCAGGTTATTTAAATTAGAACTTCCTCATTAAGAATCTTCCAAAACGTTGATCTTATCGTCATGGTATTAAGAAATATTATTAGTCAATGTAAAGGATTTAGAAATAGTTATATGAGCAACTTAAGATTATGTTTACCAGTAAATGGATACTCGGATTTAGAAGAATAGATAGCATTTCGCTAGGAGCTTAAACATGAGTCATTGTAGAGCGGAAGAAGGTTTGAAATTTCAATCAAGACGCTAAGGCAGTCCTATGGTGACCTGACTTTTTAGTTTAAATTACGCTTGCTGCACTCTGCAGTCTTGAGTTCAAAAAGCCAAGTGATTCAGGTATTGATACCATCAGACATTTTAATTAATGCAGTAATTTTGATTATTTATAATATTATCATGGTTGGTAACTTGAAAAGTTAGGAGGTAATAAATATGTTTAATCCTTATATTCTTCATGAAAATAAATTTTCAGCTTTCTGTGAAAATTAAAAAATATTGCTCTAATTTCTACTAAATTGGAAGTTTTTATCATTGCTATAGAACCAGGTATCTCATGGAAAATCAGTTGTTAATCAAAATGAGGTTTAGCAACTACCATGACTAATTGTAGAAAAATGTATTATTTAATGATACAATTGAAGGTTCCACTTTTATCTGCATGTTTTCAAATAATGGGTACTTATTAAAAATGCCACTTGTAGACGTTTGTCATGTCTGAGTTAAAAAAGGACATGGGTAATACAGAAACCTTTGTTGCTTTAATCAAATACAAGTTAAATAAGGGATATATAAACATAGTTGTAGTAAATGGGTAATTATTAATTTGGGATTAGTTTCTTGGGTTAGAATTATTCAATTCTTAATTTATAAACAAATGATGGCCAATTGTCACGAGATTTATACCTTAGCTTTATTATGAACTGATGATTTAAATAAGCAGAGAAGGGAGTTCCCTCGCTGCCAATGTTCTTTTCACCATCTCAGGTTGCAGAGGAGCACCATCGACTACTGAGTCAGCTGAGAAGACTACGTCATCGCATAGGAGTGACTGCGTCGAATGTCACCGAATAGTGAACTGTATAACTAATGTCATGAGTACTTCATCCAATCTGGTATTATAAAGAGACTTATTGTGAACTGAATACTACATATCTATGAACTAATTAAAAATAATGCCTGGACCAGCGACTTTAATTGTGAATCATCATCAAGTGATTTAATATGGACCAGTTTCTGAATGAACATTCTTAAATATAATCTCATTTACATTTTGAAAATTTCTTAGTGAACTTGATTAATCCAGACATTCGACATTGTTATTGTTTTCCTATTATATGAACATTAGAGCTTTCCATTAAATGCTTATACTTAGCTAGTGTATGTCAACGATAACAATTTAGTGCATACTTATAAACAATGAAACATGATTCTATTATTATCAATTTCAAGAACTTTTATAGATAGTAACTTTTAATTTGCGAATGAAATTATATGAATCAGTGACTTTGAACTTTGAATGATTATACCTGAATATTATTTGATTAGCTATTTCAATTTTAATGTCTTAAGGTTATTATGGATGAACATTCCGTGAATAGGTAATATGAACTGTTGAGAGATGCTAAATTAACTTTATTATCGCTGAATAATTTACATAATCTAAATTAAGTTAATATTTATGATGCTGTTTATATTAACTAGAGAATTTACTTCATTTATACTTGAATGATTATAATTACTATATACTAGTTTACAATTTATGTAACCATTATACCTTTGTGACTATGTATTATTTGTTATGAATTTAATAAACTAAATTCACACACAGCGACGTCACGCCTCGCGCTCCACACAGCGACGTCACGCTTGAATTCACTGCTCGCATCCTCTGAATCAAATATCCCTTTACATTGCGTATCAGTTCACGCAGCGTACCTCTTTCGATTATCCAGCCAAGGGAGAGGTACTGGAACCCTTCTTAGAAGGATCGAGCAACCTAAAGCGCGAATGTCACTGGCGAGTTCCATGCGCGCGTCAGTATTTACTTCGCTACTCGTGCTTTACAAACCACAGTGCGACAACTGTGCACGATGGTACCGCTCCACTCCACTTCCGCTGCTTCAGCGTTCACCTCAGATTCCCCAGAAGTGCATTCATAATCATAACTGTACTCAATTAGTTACAAGTTTTCAGCACAGTACAATTCGCTGCATCATCTTGCGGCGACGGAGAAAGAGTTCAAAGTACTCTTAACGGCGAGTTATATGAATATTGAATTGTTTCTTACGACTTTTAAAGTCAGCCAAAGCGACGCAGAATAATTGTTTGTTTTTTTTATGGTTCAATTTATGTGAGATTCGGTGGGAGGTGCCGTATCTAACATTCTAAATTCCCACTGCTGCAGCTCGGCCGCTAAATAAATCTAAACGATATCACTCACCAAGGGTTCCGCCGCGCAAATGTCAACACCCAGCTGTATTTTCACACTCCAAAGTACGTACATCAGGCGAAGTCATCATCATCCCGTTCCATAATCTTCGTTACCGACCCGGCTCCATTGCGCCTAATCTTTGCTTGCTTCGAAATCTCTCGCAACGACACTGGGCAGATCATTCATCTCAAAACAATTTCAATAAATTAATTAAACAAAAATTAAACTTATTCAGTGTATACATTAAATTGAAAGCACTTATCGAGTCATTTTGTTTCATTCCGAACAGTCCTAGATATTAACTTTCCACTCATCATATATACACATTGCCTGGCAATCAACGCTGGGGAAGCCATTCCTCATAATCAACGAGAACAACAAAAAAAACAAAGAAACACGCGCAACCAAACAAAAAAAACTTCATACACAAGCACTTATTCTCTGAAAATCACACAACAATGCTCTAACGGAGGCTGCGTTGATCTTGTAGGAAAACACATTAACAATTTCAGCCGCCAAAAAAGCACACACACGAAACATTCACACTTCTCGCAACAATAAACCACAACACAGCTACAACAATACGGATACACGAAACAACAAATAAATATGCAAAACAAAAAAAAACGTTTTAACAGCACTTCATTTCCTCAAAAGCATCCCGTTAAAGACCTCAATCACTGTTTTCAATACACTTAATACATACAGGACAATCGCAATACCATGAATAACGCAAAATACTAAACATCAAGTAAGATCTCTTTTGATTACTATATAACCACCCTCTTCCGCCGGACACACGTGACTACCAGCACACCTGGTACGTCACAAAATCAATTACATTTCTGAGCTATTAGTACGAGGGGAGTTCATTAAGTAATGTAACACATTTTTTTCTCGGCCAATTTTGGTTGAAAAAACTGGATATTTCTTGTGGAACATTTTTAAACATTTCCGCTTCGTCGTGTATAGTTTCATCGACGTCCGATAGGTGACAGCGCTATAATGAGCTGTTAAAATGGCGTCTACAATGGTGGTGCGTTCCAAACAACGGGCAGTGATTGAGTTTCTTTTGGCGGAAAACCAGGGTATCTCAGATATTCATCGGCGCTTGCAGAATGTCTATGGTCATCTGGCAGTGGACAAAAGCACGGTGGGTGAGTTGTTGGGCAAAGCCTGTGTCATCATCGCCGCAAGGTCAAGCAAAACTGTCTGATCTCCTGCGAGCTGGTCGACCATGCACAGCTCTGAGTCCTGCAATGTCGGAACATGCGAACACTCATTCGAGCAGATCGACAGATCACAATCCAACACCTCGCTGCTGTACTTGACGTCTCTGTTGGTAGTGCTGCCACAATTGTTCACCGTGGGACTCACTACGCGGATGATGAAGCAGTTGTTGATGCAGCACGACGTTGGCTCCGACATCAACCAGTGGAATGGTACCGTGCAGGCATACAGGCCCTCACTTCAAGGTGGCATAAAGCCGTAGCATTGAATGGAGATTACGTTGAAAAATAGTGTTGTGTAGCTAAAAGATTGGGGAATAACATGGTGTATTTGAATGCTGAATAAAACAACCCCCTTTTTCAGAAAAAAATGTGTTGCATTACTTATTGAACTCCCCTCGTATAACTGAAGATAATAGACTTTAGTAAACATAAGAAGCATTTTAGAATTTATTATAATAAAATCAATTGCCAGTGAAGGAGTGATTTTTCCTTTCGTTGTAATGAGAGACGGAGAATTTGAAGACAGGATGTTGTTTGGAAAGGGTGACTTGAGGCACCATTGGGAGCAGCTTTGCTTCTCTTCAGAGTCCAAGGTCCAAGAACTGATGTCGGCTGTCACCTGAAATGATTGATTGACATCCGTGAGAAAATGTTTTCTCTCGTCTCAGCCAATCGCAATATTAGAATTATTTCAAAAAACCCGTACGTCACCAATATGTATTTAGAACGGCAATTTGGGAAGAAGTATTGAGTAGCCCGCCAGACATTGAGAAGAGTAGAGAGTTGCCAGCTAGATATAGAGATGAATGGAAGAGTTGCCAGTTTGATTGATGATGAATAGACCTATTACTAATTAGTTAGAACCATAGAGACTTAATGCCGAACGAGAAGTTCCTAAACAGTGTTCAGAAGGGTATGAGAAGAATGCCACTTCTACGCACGGCGAGTTTTGAAGCCGCCATGAATCCGAGTGCATGAGG
This sequence comes from Rhysida immarginata, assembly GCA_023313115.1. Lineage (NCBI taxonomy): Eukaryota > Metazoa > Arthropoda > Chilopoda > Scolopendromorpha > Scolopendridae > Rhysida > Rhysida immarginata. The sequence goes on from JAHWFO010099378.1 coordinate 264,115, forward strand.
AGCCGTATTTGTTGTTCCATGAATGAGGAGAAAAACCGAGGGCGATCCGAATCAGCTGCCGTCGAGAGCCATTCCGAAGGCCGTACCTAGATCAACGCCTGGAGCCAGACGAGATTCATCACAGACGCATAGCCATCGTCCGCCGACACCGTCACGCCATGGATCGCACCATCATCTTTAACGAGGGTCCTAAGGGTAATCTTGTGACAATCCTTTCTAATTTCTCACGGCCATCAATTATTATTATAATATTTAAATGGTGTTTAATGTTTAAAGTGTTTTCAATAAGAGTTAAAGCAATAAAAGAGTTAACAGGTAATAAATCTATTTCTTAAAGGGATAAAAAGGGTCTAATTATAATTATTGGGCTATAGTTTACCTAACCCACTACCTTTCCACCCGGACCTGTGAGCTGGAAAAATCTTTTAATGTGTGGAGCATCGGGCTGATTGGAGTTGCTGAACCCCATTTTGATTAAGCAACTAATTTTATAACTTTGGCCTTTGAAGCCACGATTAATTGTCATACCCAATTGAGCCACGGGCCCCACAATTGCTCTATTGCTTTAGCAGGACCCTTTTTTATTGCTTTATATATTTAAAAAAATAAAAAAATACAGTCGACTCTTATAGCAGCTCTGGATAAGAGAACTTTCTGCTTTTAAAAGCAACTTTTCGTTTTGCCGAATTTTTCCCTATACAGTGCTCCTCTTTACAGAGCGATTATAAATGATTCATCGGGTTTTGAAGTCTTATGGCTTCCAAGCTATTGATAGCAGTCGTTCGTAACAATCACCAAACAAAAGGTGAATATATCCGAATTTAAATTTCGCAAATGCGGACTTCTGTGTGACAGACCAGGATGTAGCAAGATACCATTTGCTGAATGTCAATGGGGAAATGCTGGGACGCATGTGGGCCGAGCTGAACTACTGCATTGACGTGTGTCGTGCAACAAAGGGGAGGGGGGCACATTGAACATTTATGACTAAAATGCGGACAGTTTCTAGTTCTTTTCATGTAACACTCATTATTTTGTGTGTATTTATTTATATTTTCAGAAATGAGGCAAAAATATTGTTGCCTAATCGGGGCCTGTATGGCTGAAGGCCGACATGTTAGGTCCCCGAGAGGGATTATACAGAAAAGGCGTGCCAGTTATACATGGAATTGTATTTTTTTTTTTTTTTTTTTTTTTTACTTTGAAAGAGAATCCACACTAATTAGGAAGAACAAATGGGTGTATATCACTATTTATGGGTATAAAATTTACTATAAAATATAAACAGATTCATGCTGTATAGTGATAACATTTTGTAAAGGTAGTACTAAAATTTGGAATAAAAAATTATAATACAGTAATAAATTATAAAATGAACATACTTTCATATTATCTAATATCATGCCATAGACAGTTTTTCATTTTTTTTCAATAAACGATGATAGATCCACAAATGTGGTAATATTGTAAAATATGCACTAAACAGAGCATAAACGATAAAAGTAAAAGTCAAACGTTATCCAACAAGATTTAGAAAGGCCTGATGATGTGTGTTACAAAAGATGTATTTTTTCAGTTTTTTCTTAAAGGTAGAGAAAGACATGGGAGAGCGAAGGGTATCAGGGAGAAGAGACCAAAACAGTCTTTAAAAACCCAATGAATCATTTATAATCACCCTGTATAATGGCACTCTACATAATGCCAAATTTATAATGGCAAGTCCGTATAATGAATTTTTTTTCCGGAAAATAAAACCTGCAGGCTCATGTCTGCAGTTTTATTTTCCAGAAAAAAACTTCGTTATATGGACTTGCCATTATAAATTTGGCGTTAAGTGGAGTCCAGTTATATAGAGTGAGCACTATATAGGGAGTTTCAAAAAGAATGCCCCAATTCCAAATTATTACATTTAATAATTAGGGTTAGGATTTAGGGGTAGTGCATAAATTTTTCCGGAACTAGTAATTCACTTAAATGAAGTTTTTAAACACTTTAAGCTCTCTCTGTGCCTCTTAGTGTAAGTTTTATTGTGCATCTAAATGCATGTTTCTGGCTCTAGCACAATTTTTTTTTTTTGATATTAGTGCATATTTAAAGTTTTAATCATGCACAAAAATAGAGGGAAGTATTATCATTTTATGCAACATCCATTCAATCCAAGAATTTTGAAGTCATCAATAGCGACACTATAGTGGCCATAAGAAGGTAGTGTGTTTATCTGTCCGTCAACGCTATTGCTCATGCAGCCCTCTGAGTGATGATGCTGCCATAGCGGTACTTGCGATAGGATGTTGCCAAGGAGAATAATGCCGCAATGTTTTACATTATGAGAATACATTCTTCTTCCGATGGTAAATATGCCTTTTACTGCTACTACTTCTTGCTCTAAGTGTGAAAATTGTGTTATTATTTAAACTTTTTGTTTTAATGTTTGTTTCAGGCACAAGATTTTGAGCACCAAAAGTAGGAATTTGGATACCCATTGCTTTGTACCTGGTTGTTCAACAGATCACAATCCTGTGAGGAAAAAAGATCTTTATTTACGGTCCCCAAAGATGAAGACTCTTAAGAAATGGAAGAATGCAATTCCAAGAAAAGATAAAGAACTGAGTGAATCTTTGCATTTACAGATAAGCACATAATTAAAAACTTTATCCATATTATTAATGGGGAGACAGTGCTCGAACCCAGGGATAAGCCAATGCTAACTCAAGACGCCTTTCCGATAATTTTTCCCACCCTCCAAAAAAATCTGAGCAAGCCATTGCCAAAGGAAACAAAACTTAAGCCTACTGCTCAGTCAGTTTACAAAACTGTCAACAAAAAGCCATCGAAATGCTGTGATGCAACCATGTTCAATGAGAGCAATGAAATTACGACAGTAGGTGAAAATATTGGTGAATCTGAGCAAAGGAACTAAATGAAATACATAAGTCGACTATACATATAAAAGATAATGTGTTTTATTTTACAATTTACAGTATAAATACAATTGATATGTTGTTGAGTGTTGATGCATGCAAGTGTATGACCTTACAAATCAAGTCTGACAGTAAGATCTAAGCAAGAAACAAATTAATAGAGGCAGTTGATATTGTGACATTGCATGTCAGTTTAATGCGCTGCACCTGGCAGAGGGGTAAATAATTTTGTATTAATGATTATGTGTGGGTGGTAGGTAAGTTGTTTTTGAATTGTTATGAGTGAATGTTGTTGTATGCGTTTTCCGTTGATTTGTTATTAAAATAATGTTATATTACGTTCGTTTTTGTGTGTGAATTGAATTGAGGTGTTAATTAAGTGCGTTTGTTGTGCGTGGGGGAGGGGGTGAGTTTGGAGTTCGTATGTTATTGTGTATCAGCATTTGTTGTTGTGGATATGATTATGTTGCAAAGGGGTTAAGTTTACGTTATAATTTGGAAAAAACGTTGTTGTAATGATATTTTATGCCATTGTTTTGTATTATTTAATTAACAGCCACATAATCTGCTTGACCACAGTCGTTTTGAAAACAGCGACAGCGTTCAGGTATTGTTGCGTGTTTTATTGTTCTGATGAATTCTATTTCCTTAGCGGCTGATTTTATCAGCTGTTTGCATTGTCATGACGTTTTTTTTGTTTGTTCTAAGAAATTGTGTGTTCTCTCTTAAGAGAAACTGCGATAGAGGTTGGACGTTTGTTTTTCAGCTCGGGCAGTCGTTTGGAATGGCCACCCGCCATTTTGGATATTTGAAGAACAATTTTTTTTTTTTTTTTTTTTTTACTGCTGTTATCTTGAAGAACATAATAATGATACTGGCTCAGTTCCTTCCATTTAACTGCCGCAGCTTTACAAGTCTAAGGTATTTTACTTTTGAAACGTCTGTTGTATAAGAGGATCGAATGATTTCCCCCGTCAAGGCCAGTCAATGAGACATCAGCCACTGAAGTTCGTAAGTGCGTATCGGGTGAAAACTCCGCATCTTGTGCAATTAAGGACAACATTTGGTGAGTGTTCTTCTTTGTTTTCTTTCCCCTGCAACCAAGAAGTACAGCATAAAGGCATTTCGCTGGGTTGTATCTTCACTGTCCTGAAGTTTTGATTATCGTGCCTGTTCTCCAAAAGAACCTTGATATGAGGTGTTTGAGTTAAAATTTACTATATTGGTGCTGTCCTCGCTTGAGCGAACAGTAGTTTTTTGTTGTTAATCGAACTCTGATTGCAATTTAATATGTTTTGGTGGGATTTAGCATGTTAATGTTAGTTAGAAATGCTTAGATGCTTAAGAGTTGGTATGTGGCTCACCGACACACGTCATAAATACTGTGGTGCTCTGAGGCAAACCTAGTTACATTAGCGGGAGGACGGCCTGCTCGATATCAGAGTTGTGCCTCACTCAGGTAATGGGAACAGTGGTTTCTGTGTTCCCCCTCTGTCAAATAAAAGGGTTCACATAGCGCTTGTTTGTGTTAGTTGTCTGGAATATTTGATGTCCCGATTCCCTGTTGAGGTTAAATTAACTGCGAGCACCACCCAGGTCTTGTAGGCGTGTACACTGAACTTGGTGAGCAGAAGGCTCTTGAAAGGCACGTGATTGGTTGGTGCACCACCAGGGTAGGAGTTCGTTATTGATAATGGCTCTACATATTAATTATCACTGAAGTCGACAATTATCTTAGTAGTAATTATGTTAGGGGGCCCTCTAAGGTGTTAAGATTATTAGATGTTAGGCTCTGTGGTGTGATGTATATTTAGTGGCAACCTATGGTTATGTGCATCGTTTGTCAGTTTGGATAATAAAGAGTGACGTACAATATCGAGTTTGACTGGTGGATGTCTATTTATTTTGTTTTAATTTTAGCTCCCATGTGACGTGTATGCCCTTTGCTATGCCCTGAACCCCTGACATGTCCCTTCCCTTAATTGCTCTCTGTACGGGAGTGGTGAGCCTTGGCAATAATTAAAGGGGGGGGGGTGCACGTCACAATATCACAGCTGAATATGTCGAGGAAAAAGTGCAAAGCCTTCTGGATCGTAAACTATGTAAGTATAACAGATGGCGTGAAAATACCATGCTCAGCCAGCATATTTTCTCCAGAAAATTTGATTTTCCACAAAAACTATGAGGCTTGCAAGCACTGTAAAGTATCTGCATAAATAAATTCTGAATCAACAATCCAGATTGAGACGGCAATTGTGAAAGATTGTTGCAAATCTGCTAGTACACATAGGAAAACTACCACACACTCTTAAAATATTAAAGCAGAAACTGTCTAAAGCACAATGCCAAGTTGAGACACTGAAACCTACGACAGTGCACTAGATGAGGAGGTTATAGAGAAAAAGGTTTCTCACCTACCTCCAAAAGAACAACTTTGTGTTTGGGAACGTTTTACAGCTGCTTCAAGAAAAAGTACCAAAGGAATGGCATATGAAAAAGTTGGATTTTGGAGTGTATGTGGATGAGAATGAGAAGTCCACAGTTGTACAAATACATCCACAGAAATAATATATAGCAACCCCAAGACAAAAGTTTGGAAATTTTTAATTATTGTAACTATTTGTATTTAAAGAGTAAAATAATAGAATACTGGCTAAATAAAAGAAAAAAAATAATTAGAAAATCGACTTTGTCATTTATTTTTACGTCAAGCAAGTTAGTAATAAACAATATTAAAAAATTTTAAAAATTAAAAGAGTAAATAACAGAGATAAAAGTTTGGAAATTTAATTATGTAAGGATAAAAGTTTGGAAATTTGAAATTAAATATAAAAAATTATACAAATTTACAAATTTAGTATTTTGTCCGCCCTTCCCTAGCATTGATTGACAACTGCCTTTATTTGCCTTGGCATAGATTCAATTAGGTTTTGGCATTCTTCTTTTGTAATTTTATACCAAACATCTTGGGACAATAGTTTGAAGCTCATTGATGTTGGTTTGCTTCAAACTTGAAATTTTCTTCTTCATGATGTTCCGTATCTCCTCAATCGGATTCATGTCCGGGCTATTCCCAGGCCACTTTAGCGCTTGAACTTGTTGGTCTTCTAGCCAGGACATTAATATTTAGCTGTATGGCAAGGGGCCCCATCTTGCTGATACATAAAATCATCATTGCCATAAAAAATTGAGTAGTAGGAATCAGATGATCTGCCATTACTTGGGTGTAGTAAGCAAGGTTCACATTTCCCTTGATGAAGCAAAGACTTCAAAGTCCATGAAAGCAAATAATACCATACACCTAGTACTTGGAGGAAATTAGACTCTTTGAGCAATGCAGGCTGGATGATACTTTTGGTCTTTCTTCCAAATGACTCTTTCTCGGCCATCATTAAATAATGAAAATTTCTATTCGTCACTAAAAATGACATTTTTCCATTCATGAATTGTCCAAAATTGATGGTCTTTATCTCATTGATAGAGTTTTGCCTGTATTGCTTTTATCAACAGTGGCTTCTTTACTGCAATGTAAGATGTATAGTCCATTGATCTTAATCTTCTTGCTGCTGTTTTTACAGATACCGGTATAGTCATCATCCGATAAGTTAAACCTCGACCTCGAAGGGAAAAAATTTATTCTATTGCTAAAATGAGAGGCAAGAGGATGGAAAAAAATCTGATGGAATACTAGTACTTCCCTGCAATACATCAGATTTTTTTCCATCCTTTTGCCTCCCATTTTAGCAATAGAATAAATTTTATCCCTTCAAGGTCGAGGTTTAACTTATCGGATGAGGACTATACATCTTTTCTCGTGTTACGATTCCATTGTCCAGACAATTGTTTAATAGTAGTTTTTTTATTTATTCACACCAAAGCCCTGAGATGCTTATCTTCCTTTGCACTATTTATTTATTTATTTTTATTTTATTTACTTATTTAAAAAGATACAAATAAGGTGAACCCCAGGGACCAGTATGCTCAAAATTGACCAACAGATGACACCCGGGGACACGCAAAGACAAACAAGAAAATACAAAAGTTTATAAATAAACGAAAAAATAAAATAAATCAAACAAAGTAAAAATAAACACTGTCTGACATAAATCATAACAAAACAAGCACGAAAAAAACCAACAAAAATGAGATAAAAGGGCCCAACCCGCTAAAGCCTAAAACCAAGAAACAACCCATTTATCAACACCAAACGGTTATTTATCGAAAATACCATGAATAAGGATAATATCAGGTAATCGAAGAGTGCCATAAAGAAACAAGCAGCCAGAACCCATATTATACACGAAACTTTGGGTCTAGACCAAACACAAATTGCTGCAAAGACTTGCAAAAAACTTGATAATCGTTTATAGAACGTATATCGGGGGCAAATAAGACCAACATTTAATACCCATGTTGGACAAACATCGATGCCTATAGTTTTATACAGCTAAAGGACAATGAAATTGAGTAAGATCTAGTTGGGTATTTATGATTAGATGGGTTAAAAATTAAATTAATGGGCGGGGTGGCCAAATAATAATGCATTAGTTTTAAAAACAAAAGTGCACACACGGGAAAAATACAATTGATAGATAGAAGGTATACCTTATAAGGCAAAATATGCTGACTCACATTTCGGTAATCTATAATAAGTTTTCAGAACCATTTCTGAAGCTTCTTAACTCTTGAAAGATTACTTAAGGTAGACGATTCCCAAAATATCACACTAAAACATAAATAGGAATGGATCCAAGCAAAGTATAATTGGAGCATTAAATTACGTGGCAAATACGACAGGCGTGATATGATACCTTTTCTTCTATTCAATCTTTATAATAATACATCTATCTGTTGATCCCAGCTGAGGTCTCGAGCAATCGTTACACAGAGATAAGTAAACGATGGCATTGAGACCAAACTGCCATCGTAATATAAGAGAAGAATGTTAGGTAAAATGCATTCCGTTTTACCTAACTGGAAAAATGCATTACTCCTCGTCTATTTCGCTGGTAAAATGCATTGGATTTCGTTTTGTCAACGTTCACTATCCATGGTTCGTACAACTGAGAAGAAAAAAATTTCAAGGACTTTTCAAGCACTTATCAAGGATTTCTCAATACTTTTCAAGGATTTATTAAAATACACACGTTATAAATAATTTCAACACTACACTGATGTTGCTTAACTTCACAGCCCCCCCCCCCAAAAAAAAATGTTGAGATTAGGTTAGGTTAGGATGTTAGATTAGGTAGGGGTTAGCATTTCATTCCCCAAAAAAGGTAGTTCACAAATATATGTTCCTCTTTGGCCAACATTTTCATTGTTCCCTGTTTAAGTTACGTAGTTACCCAGTTTCTTCACTTCTGGTGGCACACTAATGATCCTCAATAGGGAGAGGGGGCGGGGGTTAAAATATTCCCCACTTAAATTGTTTTCAAGCCACTGTGGATTGTTATGCATTGTTCCAAATTTTAATATCAAGCAAATATGAAAGGTTTTTGTAATACAAACAAACAATAGTTTGTTAATTTCACTCTGACATCTTTTGGTTAATTAAACCCATTCTTTGTAATATTTTGCCAAAAAATTATTTTCAAAAATGTAATGAAGTGTATAAAAGTGACTGTTGAAAATAAAACCAAAATGAAAACTGCAAACATTTGGATGCAAACGGGAATAAATCTATTTTAAAAGATTGTCATTTTTGTGGTTTTTTGGTTTAATTTTTTTTTGCTTTAAAGTATATTATATAATTTAGAGTCATTTATATTTTTCTTTTGTAATGTTTGTAAATAAGCAATTAATCATTAGTTTTCATTGCAATATAACTAAATTAGTTAATATATTAATATTAAATATCAATAATTTTATAACCTCAAAATTAACAAAAACAATGAAAAAATTAATTGGTTGTTTTGGCTACAAGAATAATAAATCTAAAAATTTCTATAAATTTTATATAAATTTGCTATTGATTTTTTATAAATCTTCAAGAAAATATATTCCTTTAAAATCTTAAATCTGCACAAAACACATTTCTTTAAAATTTGAGTAAATTTTAAATGAAATATGAAAAAAAAAAAAAAATTTGTAAAATATTTACAATATATCTTTAAAAATCACTATAATACATTTTTTACTTGACATATAGACATTTTTTTTTTGTCCAAATCATATTTAGAAGAACTCTAATAGAAAATAATTTTCAGTGATGAAACAAAATAGAATTCCAATAGTTCAATCTTTCCACCTTGAAAATATATTATAGTGACTTTGAAGAGACATTTTAAGGATCTCAGAAGTATATTTTATATAGATTTACTAACATTTTAAAGGATTCTATTTTCATATAATTTATTAATAAACGAATAGCATATTAATATAAATTTATAGACATTTTAAGGTTTATAATACTTGTAACCAAATCAACCAAATGTAATGTTTAATTTTATTTTCTTCATTAAATCTGAGGTTATGAAATTATGATGTTTAGTATTTATATAATCATTTGTTTTGTTTATATATCAGTGATCACCTGTCAATCTACCTCGGCCACCTCATTTTGGAGGCCATTTTTCACAGCCATTTCAGATATGAGCTGGCCCAACACTACAGTCGGCTAAACTGATTCTGTGTGGAAAAGTTAAAAGACAGGTGAAATTTCTATAGGATTCAAACAATGGGTAATGGCATTAATCCTTCTTTAGAATTCCATCATTCTTACTATTCCCTCTGCTAACTTCCTTGTCCAGGGGGAGGCCTTGGCCTGGTGGGCTTTCACTGAAACACAACTTCAGTGAAGTTAAGTAACATCAGGCACCACTAGTCAGGACTCATCAGTGACTCAGGATCTTCACCCCCCCCCCCCCCCCCGGCTGCTGTGACCATCATACAGCAGCTCGTCGGCCTCAGGCCATACAGGCTCTGGATGGACGTAATGGATTACAATGAATTGTAAAAAAATATATATATATATTTCCAAGATGCTAACCAAGGCAGAAGAAGCAACCCATAGCTGATAATACATTTTTTATTATTCTGAAACCCTTAATATAAGATCACAATCATGTACCATATTTATACTGAAGCTTATACTGAAGCTTATTCTGAAGCTGTTCATATGATCACAATCATGACTGATATTTTTTTTTCAATAGAAAATATTCAACTTTCCGGGATTTTGTTTGTAGAAATCACAAAATTCAAGGACTATTTCTTATTTTTGAGTTTTTTCAAGGTTTTCAAGCACTTGAAAATGAACCTTTTTTTTTTTCAAGCAGTTTTCAAGGTTTTTTAAAAGCGTACGAACCATGCTATCATTTGGTTATAATTAGTCCAAGCCTTTAGAGCATCAAGCGCCTCATTAAGAATCTATATAAGATGATACATTTCACTGGTTGCCACCAGGAAATTAACATCATCAGCATAAAGAATAACTTTTAGAGGTAAATGAGGCAATACTAAATTAGGTAGGTCATTAATGAACAGACAAAACAGAAGGGGGGGGGAAGTATCTAGCCCTGTGGCATGCCGAGGTTATGTAATACGCTATCTGAGAAAATCCCTGACAATGATAGAAAATATGCACGATCAGTGAGAAAATCATTCAACCAGGACAATGATGGTCCACATATTCCAAATTGCCGTGATAATTTAAATAGTAAAAGATCTTTTGGAACCGGTTCAAACGCCCTAGAGAAATCAACGTAAACCACAGCAACATAGTTATCTGATGCCATCCCCGCTGAGGCATACTCAAGTAGCTCATGGCAAGCAGTCTCAACGCTACGTCTAGGCACAGCCATGTTGACAAAGAGTAATAAGCCCGTTAGCATGAATGAACTGAGAAATCCGAACAAAAAAAGAGCTTCTGGATAACCTTGGCCAAGAATGGTAAAGTGGTAACAGGACAATAATTCTGAAAAGAAGGATCGTTTTTCTTAAATAGCAGTATTAACCACCCTGCTTAAGAGCAGCCGGAAATATTCCAGTAACCAGCGAACAATTAAAAATATACGCCAACTGTTGTGAAACTACGCGATGTAATGTTATAACTACCTTTGAGTTGGTTTAAAACTGCGTATTATATCGCTGATCTCTTCTGCTGTGGTAGAAGCAAAAAAGCTTGGAACTTCATCAAACAAGATTACGGCAGCACTATTTACAGTAGCTTGAGAATTAAACAAAAGAAGGCAAAAGAACTCGTAGGAATGAGGTCAAAGAATCACTAGTTGTAACAAGTTTTCTTCTAGAGCGAGGCAAAACATTGGTCGTTAATACAAAGAAAAATAACTCCGAAAACACTATTCCACATAATAAATTTTAATGACTCGGATGTACATTTCGGAAACAAAGTTTCCATCATCAGTGAGTAAAGAACAACAAGAGAAGCCGAGTATTTATAATATACAAGAACCAATCAAAAAATTAACAAAAATAAAAACGCGAACAACGAAAGAAAACAACCAAAACAAACTATACCTTCTTAGCTTAGCCCTACCAAAGCCAAACAACACCCCCCCCCCTTTTCTCTCCCACACCGGATAAAAGAGTAGTCCTGTTATAAGAGCAAGGCAGAAAACCTCACAAAAATCACGGAAAACAATCAAGGAAAGTAAATTATTTTGTAAAAAATTTTGCTAAAGGGAGCCATTCTGCCACTGGCATCGATTCAAGGAAGTATAATCAATTGAAATTGTGAAAAACAAAGCAACCAATAAAACCCTGAATAGTGATGATTGCCCCATGCCAGTGGCAGAATGGCTCCCTTTAGCAAAATTTTTTACAAAATAATTTACTTTCCGTGATTTTTGTGAGATTTTTGTGAGGTTTTCTGCCTTGCTCTTATAACCGGACTCTTTTATCCAGTGTGGGAGAGAGAAAAAAGGGGGGCGGGAGGGGTGTTTGGCTTTTGTAGGGCTAAGCTAAGAAGATAGTTTGTACTGGTTGTTTTCTTTTGTGGTTCGCGTTTTTATTTTTGTTAATTTTTTGATTGGTTCTTATATATTATAAATACTCGGCTTCTCTTGTTGTTCTTTACTCACTGATGATGGAAACTTTATTTCCGAAATGTACATCTGAGTCATTAAAATTTATTATGTGGAATAGTGTTTTCGGAGTAATTTTTCTTTGTACAGTTGTGTCCACAGTTTTTGGCTTGATTCCTTTGTATTGGTCGTTAAGTTCTTTGTATTTTTTAATAATTTTGTTGACTGCACTTGGTGTTAAATGCAAACATCTAGTTATTTCCACTTGTTTTTCATTTTCTTTCCACTTTTTAATAATCAAATCTCGGATATCTTTTTCAAGTTAAGCGGTTGGTGGAGTATTGTTATTATAACGTATATTTTTATCTCCAAAGCCTTTCATAAATAAAAGATAATAATGTTAATACACACAACAATGATCTAATGACATTTTTAGAATAGTAACAATAATTTTAAACAATTTAAATATTTTTCAGTTTCAAATTTCTAAACTTTTGTCCCTATTTAATTGAATTTCCAAATTTTTGTCTGTCATCGTTTACTTTTTTTATTTGCTTAATTTATTACTAACAGAGGTTCTGGTCCTTTCAAGACAGCCTTCTCAATGCACTCTCCATGTCAGGGGAGCCCCATGGAGATAGCTGGAGAAGTTCAAGCATCTCAGGATTGCTTTCATGAGTGATGGATGGCAGGAAAAAGAATTGGAAGCTCGGATCCGATCAAGCTGTGTCAGATGTGAACAGTGGCCATCTGTGGTAACAAAATGTGAGCTGGGAAACAAAACCAAGCTCTCTGTTTTCAAATCTATCTTTGTCACCGTTCTCACCTATGGTCATGAGTCTTGGGTAATGACCGAAACAGTGCGATCGCGGGTACAAGCAGCCGAAATGAGATTCCTGATATGTGTGGCAGGTGTTACCCTGCTGGATAGAGTGCACAGCAACACAATAAGGGAGTCTTTAAGTGTTGAACTGCTACTTCTTCGCATTGAGAGATCTTAGTTTCGCTGGTATGGCCATGTGATATGGATGCCGCAAACTGGTCTTCCTAGGCAGTTGTGAAAAATCTGTGCACAATGGGTCCCACATCATTTGACATCAGAACAACTTGGAGTTCGAATGGCCATGTCCCTGCAACATTTGACTCCCTGTGAACAGGAAGGAGAGAGTTTTCTCGACAGAATCGTTACAGGGGATGAAACTTGCTTTCGTTTCCAGCCCGAAAGCAAATGTCAAAGTCATCAATGGAAGCATTATGGGTCACCACTCCCGAAAAAATTAAAAGCAATCGCAAACAGCACGGGAAAGGTGATGTTGACAGTGTATTTGATCGCAAAGGCCAGATTTTACTGGACTTTCTTAAAAAGGCATCACAGTTAACGCAGCACGATATGGGGAAACATTGAAGACACTGCGCGTGGCCATCAAAAGCAAGCATCCTGGACTTGTTACAGAAGCAATGCTTCTTCTCTACGACAACGCGCGTCCTTACACCTCAAAAGTAACAGTAGACCTCATCAAAAAGTTCAACAGGGAAGCAATGCAGCATCCACCTTACAGCCCTGCCTTAGCCCCATGTGACTTTCACATGTTTGGGGATCTCAAGAAACATCTGAAAGGCTACAGGTTTCAGTCGGACGATGAAGTGAAGGAAGAGGTTTTGGAATGGTTCCACACGCAACCGAAAGACTTCTTCCATAAAGGAATTACATGCCTTTTTACACAGTGGGATAAATGCCATAAAGCATTTGGAAAGTATTTTTAAATTCCTTGTACACACTTTGGATAAACTAAATAATTTTCGTTTTCGTTTGTACGACCCTTATACAATGGCTGACAATGAAATCGTATGCCACTTTGTCATTTGTTCCGAATGCGGTTTATATATTCGAAATGAACCTGAAGCCCCTGAACAGGTCAAAGTATATGCTATGAAGAAAGGAGGTGAAGATGAAAGTAAAGAGTGTTCTATATATCTATTTTTTAAACTTTTCTCTCGGGTTTCTAATTTCTCTTATCTTTCGATTTTCTCATATGTGCAATCTATTCAATCTTTGCGATTTCACATTTGTATTTACATTTATTGCCACACAAGAATAAATGCAGTGAAATTTATTAAATTTACGTAAAGCCTGAATGTGCTTTTCTTTGGCATTTACCTCTTGTTTACCGATCATTGTCAAAAATCTTCACAAGCGATTAAATAAAGTGCTCACCATCGGAGGTAAACGATCAGGTGCCTGAAAATGAGCTCTCAATAGTTTTTAGAAGCACCCGATGTTTAAGGTTGTGGGAGCGAATCGTACAGAGAATGAAAATAAGATCTTCAAAGTAGGCTAGATTGAACATGACTGAATCTTGATTTTTTGATATTGTGATTTAATTATCACCATAATTTGCAGATTGTTTATTTATATAGTCCAATATTACCTAATAACAAATTTTAGCAAAATCTGTACAAATGTTGCCATTTATTACTGAAAAAAAATTGCCTTGAATCACAGTATTTCTTTAATTCAGTATTCTGCTGCAGTAATATGCTTAAAAATCTAATTCATTTTATTTAGCTACAAGCAGATATAGTACGTGCATTACTGATTTTATTAAAGACGTGTTATTTAGAAAGTGAACTATCGTCTAAACCAATGTTTTTCAATCTTTTTTATCACTTGATCCTACATTTAAACTTCTGTGATACATTTACATTATGATGATCAGAATAAAACAAAAAAAAAAAAAAGTAGTAGTATAGTTTTTTAGGATTTAGTGATTAACACAAGCAAAACAACTTATGAGAAAAGGTTATTAAAAAGATATAAAAAGATTGTAATTTGTATTAAAAAGATAATTAAATATTCTTTAAAAAATTTATATTTATTTTTCTGTTTATGAAAATTTCCACGCCACACCTAAGATCCTCTCACAGCACAGGTTAAAACCGCCAATCTATACCCATTATGCCCGCCATTTTGTGACATTGTAGCAGGATAGGCACCGCCCCCATCGGCCATGGCCTATCCTGACGTTATAGACAATTCGCGACGGGCAATTCGTTCCTGAGAGAAATCGTATTAACGAGACATTGTAAGAGTCTAAAAGTTTAAATGATATAACATTTGCTTTTTTTATTGTATAATTGAAGTTGTAAAAATGATCTTTTCATTGTTAAAACAAAAAAAATGCATGATTTTAGGATATTTTCTGTTTTGATCATGAGGGACGCTTTTTAAATAGACTAATGATAGAATAAAATTACCTTATATTCGCGTTTTTTATGTTAAAATATGCAAGGTTTACTGCATAGATTTGTGATTAAATTTGTGGTACATTCTTTTAAATTTAAGCTGTGAGTCTCGCAAATTCTTCGGAACGAACTCTGTCGCGAATTGTCTTGTAATGAAATGTCAGTATCTCCTCCCGTGGGGCACTGGCGGCATTTGTTCGAACATACCGTTTGACTTTTAAAGTGAAAGCCAGTATGAAGAGAAATTCATCTCCTGAAAACATCATGGCAGGGTGTCCTGTATGTATGGTAAATCATTTTTGAAAAGAGACAAGTCTGGGTGAGTGACAATTTTATTTGCTTTTACCGCGCGGATGTTTAGATGAGCAGCGAACAATTTAACTTGACATGATCCTATTTCTCCCACACATCATCTGTTCTGCCAGCATAATTGTGTCCATGCCAATGTTTAGTAGCCAGAGAACTATTGTTCAGTTGCCGTGTAAAGAGTCCCAACCTCTACATCGTCGTACTGAACGCAAAGAGTCAAGGCTGTGCTCTTAAAATGAAGTGTGTGGAACCAAAACTATTTTAACGGCAACAAAGAACTATGTATCTTAATTTTAATCTTTTCTTTTATCCCTATCAGTCTGTAGCTAGTAGGTAGCGTCAGTTCAGCTGCTATGCATTCAGACAACAGAAGGGGTCTGCTGGCTGGGGTTGTCCCTAATACGGTGCATATTGAATTAGCAGAATAGCCGATTATTACGGCTACTGGTGAGGCAAATAAACAGAATGTCCATCTCGACGCATTCTCCTTAGTTCTTCATAGTACAATGGTTGAGCACAGCTTCGAGGAAATTATGTAGGCATCATCTTACACAATTCACACGAATTTGCATTGAGGGGCTCGCCAAGGAAAGGTTCCTGTGCCCGTCCTCTCGCTTGCTGATCAATAGGGGCACATTGCACTTCCGAGCGCAGTGCTATGGAATATTTGTGCAGGGACCCTGGTGTAATCTGACTCAAGGTATTAGATGCCTACGTAGCATTAACGAGCACCCCATCGCCATTTGATGGTACAACTGTTGATTTTGCTGCATAGCATTCTAAAAGTGAATTGACACCCTGCTTCGGTTTAATAACTTATGACATTTGATTTAAGAGAATAATTTTAGATATTAGCTAGTGTAACTTTTCGAGGGGCCCCTCAGGTCGCACCGACCCTGCATGTCTTTTGTAGCTTACGCCGCGTATTGTTTTGTGTATTACTATTTGTGTCAATAAATGCGTTTGTGTGCTCTTAAAACTAGTATCAAGTTGTGTTTTTCCGACTGATCCAGGTTCTGAACCCCTGACTTGCCCATCCCGTTGGTTGCCAGGTTTGACAATACATTGAACCTAAGGGTGCAGGGGTGGCACGTCACAATATAACCCATAAAAGACGCTGACGGGTTAGAATACTCTCATAGCAGCTATTGCAGTCAACATGAACAGATTATGCTAACTTAGTGCGCAAGAAAGAGGAATGATCAGTGAAGCCTACAGGTTTGGGTATTCGATCTGAGATTTCAGATACCCCACTCAACAGTGAGTGATGTTATTTTCAAGCGCCAGCGAGAAGGGGTTATAACATGCCCCAGTAAACCAACGAAACTGACAAATAACGACGGTCAATGCTTGAAATGTGTGGTGATCACAAATCGGAAGGCACCATTAAAAATCTTGGCACAGGACTTTCGATCTGTGTCTAGCGATGCAAGTGATCGTACCTTCTGCCAGGATATCGTTTCACTTGGTTTTCATGGATGAGCAATAGTTCACAAGCCAAATATTACAAGCGCTCAATGCGACCCGTCAGTTACAGATCTGAAGACGTATCGGAACCACTAGACTCCAGAACAAGGGAAAACCATCCTAAGGAGTAATGAATCCCGCTACCAGTTGTAACGGTCTGATGGATGTGTTTCGTGATTGCCCGGCGAATGATATTTACAGGACTATGTCGTACTCACAATGAAATTCGGAGGAGATGGTAATCATGGTATCGTCCTGCTTTTTGTGGTATGGTCTTGGTCATCTTGTTTAAGTTCGCGGAACCATTAAGCCAAAATGTACCAAACAGTTCTGGACATCCTACGTTATCGATATTTGGTAATGGCCCATACCTGTTTCAGTACAACAATGCTCCCCATCATACAGAAGGCATTATTAATACTTGATTGGGCAAATGGGTGTGGGAAAACTTGACTGGCCAGCCCAAGGTCCAGACATCAACCCCATTGAACACTTTTGGGACGAAGTGGAGCACCAGTTGAGAGCCAGGACATGCGTCCCAAATAACACCACTGAGCTGTCTGCCAATTTGAAGGATGAACAGAGCAAGATTCCTGCCAACACGTATCGCAAACTGGTGGAAAGTCTTCCTCGAAGGGTTGCAGATGTTATTGTGGCGAAAGGCAGCCCTACACAATACAGATGTCATACAGGTATGAGGTGTCCAATGATAAATGGCCACATAGTGTACACTCTAACCTGGTTAACTCGAATCATCAGGGATCCAGATTAAAAGTTTGACTTTGTGACATTTCATGTCAGTGAGTGTCACATGGGTCCGGCAGGAACGTGTGGGGTTATAAATTGGACATATGTAAATTTTGGGGAAATTATTAATTCGTTGTTATTTTATGCTCTCTTTATTTCTCAATTTCGTTGATTAAAGTTATTATAATATTCAATGAATCATTTAGTAATTTACTGTACTTATTTTGTTGTTTAA
This sequence comes from Rhysida immarginata, assembly GCA_023313115.1. Lineage (NCBI taxonomy): Eukaryota > Metazoa > Arthropoda > Chilopoda > Scolopendromorpha > Scolopendridae > Rhysida > Rhysida immarginata. The sequence continues at coordinate 282,024 of JAHWFO010099378.1, forward strand.
AAAGCTGTTGTTATAGAAAAATGTTTCTTTTAATTGATTGTTGACGTTCGCTGTTCAAGACGTTGGTCGTGCAACAGGGCTCGTCATTGTTAACAGCCTTACGCCACGCCATTTTTTGAAGGAAAAATTTATTTCTGTGATAACTGGAAAAACGAGGACGATTGCAAGGGCTCAGTTTTTTATTGAAATACTATAATATTTTCTAATTCCATTTAAAAATAATTAAGACATCGAAAACAAGAGTATTTTCTGCTGTTTTGAATTGTTTTTTCCAGTTCTGGACTGCGGTATTGTGTAATGGAGGTGTCAGTGCGCACGAAATATGAAAATTTTCTCCTTTTATGCTCCAGTGCTCTGAGTCATTTTTTTTTACACTCTGATATATATTTTTCTATTGCTAGAAAATAAATGTAGGGGTTGAAATATACAAGCAATTTGAGATATGTAGCTGCATAAGGTATTTATTTATAAGAACAGATACACATCGTTATTTTGTCGAGTTGCAACGCTCTTCATTATAAGAGCAGCATGTTATAAATATTATTTTATTAAACTTCTAATGTTTGCCTGTGCCTAATACTAAACAGATAATTTAAAGGAAGGTTTCTATATTATATATAAAAAAATTGGCGATAAAGTGTCAAAAGTTTTAACGTTATTGAGTTTTCAATTTCGAGCTGTGTGTATCAAATGGCCAATTCTGATACAGAGGCCAGAAATGGAAGTTCCGGGTTCACGAGAGTTAATGAAAACAGGCATTGTTTCTGGGAAAATTTCATAGAAGCTGTGCCATCTTCTGGTTTGAGTATTGTTGGTTTTTATGTGTTTTTTTTAAGAAAATATTTTTTTTTTGGCTTCTAGCAACGGCTGCGAAGGGTTGTAAAAAAAATGGTGGGAACGCTTGAACGTTCGGAAAAGTGTTTTTTTTTTTTTTTTTTTGCTTTTGCTGCTGATGTATTCCTGTACGCCTGCTGTTTATTATGCTGCTGCTGAATTAGTAAACGTTGTTACTTGAAGTTTCTGTGAGAAAAAGTAATAGTTTTTCTGTTGCCTGCGATGATTTGTTTGTGTTCGAATGGACATCGGAATGTGACACACATCGGAAAACTTCAAGCCAATGAGATGACATATTGGGAGAGTCCTTTCCATGTTGTGTGTGTGGGGAAACATCTGGTTCATGTTAAATAAACAGTACATTGATAACATCGGTTAAAACAAGACTAAGATTGAATAGTTAATCGAAATAGTTACCAGTGTATAACGAATTCTTAGTGTACTGATTTTAGGAATGGAACTGCGAAGTTTGCTGCTGTAATCAGACGTGTTAATGAGAGCGCGTTGCGCATATTAGGTCATGTTAATATACAGCTGTATTACTTGCCTAGTAACATTTCTGTTTGCATTTGAGACATAAGGACAAGGCTTGGCTTGGCAAGGCAACGAGACGGAGTAGCAAGTGTTCGATGCAGGTACTCAGGGTCGAACTTCTGAACTGATGAGTTGTTTCACGCTATTACCGTGTGGGCGTGCGCGTGGCTCTCGTTCGGAATAAGCCTCGCTATGAGTACGAACTCCGGGGCGTGAGCAAAGCGGCACAGCTGGGTCACAAACACACTGGGGTGCTGTAGGGGGTTACTACGGTCCTCCCCTTGTGCTTTAAATTAACTAAAAGGGCCGTGTGATGCGTGATAGCGTTGACTATCTGGAATAGAAGCATTACCTGTATACCCGTGTGACTAACAAGTTGTGGGCTCTAACCCGTTACGAAGTCCCGCCTGCATAGTTGAACTGCAACTCGCGTTGACGCGCATTAGCGTTGGTTACAAAGCCTTGCTCATAATTAAGAGTAGCAAATAAGACTATAGATAATTATGCATGAGTTGATTAGCGTACTGTTTGATTAAATAGTACTTAAGAGTTAGGTATTTAGGTTCTTTGACGCTGGGAGGGCCCTCTTCAGCAGGTACCTTATGCACTAAGCAGAGCCTATCAGATATTCATGTGCGGTGTCAATTGTAGTCATTCCTGTGATACTGATTTATTATTTATCTGTGCTTGCGTATGATTTTTTTTAATTCTTCCAGAAGTAAAGAGAAATAATTTGTTAATTAGCTGCCGTAGCATTTCTTATAATTTTAGAATTCACACCCTCAGCTATCAGTCCCAAACCCTTGGCGCCCATCTCACCCGACACGAGTTGTTGTTACATTTAAAATAGGGGGAGGGGGCTGGGGCGTCACATTTTGGCACCCGAACAGGGACTGATAGGCCGGAAATTTCGGACAAACAAGGGAGTGAATTCTTTTGCTGGTTTTTGGGAAAATCGTGTTTTTTTTTGCTGGTTGTTTGTGTAGTGGGGTGTGACTGTTAAAAGGGATTGTAGTGTGCATCATGCCGAGGGAAGGTGGTAATGCTGTGGAGGGAGGTAATGCTGTGGCAGCAGGTGCTGCACCCGAATTAGCGGGGTTTACGGGGGCGGTCCCCACATTGGCTGGGGAGGATGGAGGAATTACTATCTCCGCCTTCCTGGCCACTGTGGAGGAGATGGCAGAGATCGGGCATTGGACCGATAAAGTGAAGCTCACCGTTGTTCAGTCAAAATTGAAGGGGAGCATGGCTAGGAGAGCTGCTGATCACGAGCTATTTGAATTGACGGATTATGCTCGCCTGCGAGAGCGCCTGCAGCAATTGTTCGGACGCACAAAGGTCTCGCAGGACTACAGCAAAGATTTGCTCGACACAGTGCAACGAGCGAATGAGTCAGTCACCTCATTTGCCGACAGATTAGAGATAGCTATGGAGAGATGTGTTAGAGCTAATCCTGGATGGGAAGCCACTAGGGATGAGATGCTTTTACAAGGATTTAGTAGTGGCGGTCTTGTAGTGCATAAGCGGATTCTGTTGGCCAAAGAAACTAAAACATTTCAGAAGGCAGTCACTGTAGCCCTCAAATCTGAGGAAATCGAGAAGAGTAAAAGCATCTCCTATGTGGTGGAAGCTGGAGATAGTGCTGCTGGTGGAAGTGCAGATGTGCCTCCAAATAAAACTGCTGGAAAGGGTAATCGGGCCGTGGAACCTCACAAAACTCAAAGTTCTCCATGTGCCTGTGAGGAAAAGTTGAAACGATTGGAGGAGGCTATGATGCACCTCACCCAATCGCTTACACAATTGCGGCAGGATTTGGACAAGAGCCATACTGGTGGAACGTCAAAGCCTGCGGTCGGAACAGGCTGATTCTGTTGTGGACAACCCGGACATTATATCCGAGACTGCCCCCAGCAGGCGTCGAAGGCACGTGATGTTAACATGGGAGCCTCCGTGGATGAGCCCTTGGTGATGCATTGCGTCGATGGTGGCCTTTGCGTCGATGGTGGCCTTTGCGTCACCAAGATGGACCTACAGGGTCATCCCGTATCTATGCTCATCGACACTGGCTCCCAGGTGTTGATGGTGGATTCGGAGATCTGTAAGCAGATCTCCAAGGCCCCCTGGCATTCGATCAATATGACCATTAGGGGTGTGGGAGGTAGCTGCCTCACCATTGATTAGGGGACGACACTGGAAGTCAGTTTGCAGGGTTGATATATAGGACCACGAAACTTTATGCTGCACACATTTAAGGATCGTCCTTACGATGGAATCTTAGGGATGGACGTGTTGCAGGGACTGACGTTTCAGTGTGAGGCCACTATGGCAGTCTGCTCTGCAGATGTCCTACCACCAGTGGCAGCTGTAGCCGGTGCAGAGCGTCAGCCTGTAGTGACACAAAGTAAATTGTCGGCCCAAGAAGGGTGTACTGAAGTATATGTGCTTGAGCAAGTGTGGAATGAGGCACCTAGTTATGTTCAGCCGTTGGTGATGGTGAGGCTGGCTGGGATACCTCGTAGGTGGGATAAGCGGCGCCAAACGCGAAGGCTCAGGCAGTTTTTGGTTAGGGCCCGTGATATCCAAGGCTGGGTACAGGTGGTGGGTGTAAGATTTGGTGGCGTGCGCTGGGTCAAGGAATCACAGGCATGGTCGTGTATGGACTCTAGTAGGGGGTGGAAAAGAGGTGAATCCGGTAGTGCAGGATGGTAATTGGCCGGGCACTAACAAAGCGTCAAATGCATGGACAACGGATAATAGGGTGGTGGAATTAACAACGTTAATGAGGGTGGTGGAATTGAAACTATGGTAGAACTGTGGAAACAGGTGTAATGACGGAGAAGGTGCCGCTGGTAGGTCCTGGTAGGGTCACTGAGAAAGAAGTGGTCGAAGGTATTGTTGAATGTAGGAATGGTACAAAGGAAAAGGTTCCCGAACAAACAAGAAGGGTTAAGGAACTGGTAAATAAGGAATCACAAAGATGTGGTGAAGAAGAAGGGAATTCTGAGGGAGGAGAAAGGTTCCAAAAACGAGAACTGTATGCAGAGTAAGAAAAAGAAAACATGAGGTGGGGTGAAACATCGTACCACAAATAAGAAATCGGGCAACGCGTCGACTAATATGGTAGTGGTGTCGTCTATTGACTGCTCTAAGACGATGCCACATGCTGGGCAATTGGCTACCACATTAGCACGATTGTGCGGAGATGGTGTGAAATATGTAGAGGGTGCATGTAATCCCGACTCGGATGGGGGTAGTGATATAGAAGATGGTCTTGCATAGTTTTTGAACGGTGGAAGGCGTGTGGGGTTTTGCGACCTAGAATTATAAATGGAGGCTTGAACATGTGAGAAGGCATGTTCAAGAGTTTCCATCGGGCGTATGTGACATTTCATGTCAGTGAGTGTCACATAGGTCCGGCAGGAACATGTGGGGGTTATAAATTGGACATATGTAAATTATGGGGAAGTTATTAATTTGTTGTTATTTAATTCGAAGTTGTTTTATGCTCTCTTTATTTCTCAATTTCGTTGATTAAAGTTATTATAATATTCAATGAATCATTTAGTAATTTATTGTACTTATTTTGTTGTTTAAAAAGCTGTTTTTATAGAAGAATATTTCTTTTAATTGATTATTGACGTTCGCTGTTCACGACGTTGGTCATGCAACAGGGCTCGTCATTGTTAACGAGAAGATGCATTGTTTCTGTGATAATTTCCTAGAAGCTGTGCCATCTTCTGGTTTGAGTATTGTTGGTTTTCATGTGTTTTTTTATGAATATATTTTTTTTTTTTGGCTTCCAGCAACGGCTGCAAAAGGTTGTAAAAAAAAAATGGTGGGAACGCTTGAACGTTCGGAAAAGTTTGTTTTTTTTGTTTTGCTTTTGCTGCTGATGTATTCCTGTATGCCTGCTGTTTATTGTGCTGCTGCTGATTTAGTAAACTTCCGTACTTGAAGTTTCTGTGAGAAAAAGTAATAGTTTTTCTGCTGCCTGCGACGATTTGTTTGTGTTCGAATGGACATCGGAATGCGACACACATCGGAAGACTTCAAGCCAATGAGATGACATATTGGGTGAGTCCTTTCATGTTGTGTGCGTGGGGAAACATCTGGTTCATGTTAAATAAACAGTACATTGATAACGTCGGTAAAACAAGACTAAGAGAAGATTGAATAGTTACAGTCAATCAGGGTAACTTTGCACCGCTTTTCTGTGGGTTTTTTTCAAATGAAAAATGTTTTAATTATTTCCCATCAAAAACAAGTTTTAAACAAGAAAAGAATAACCCATACATTATTTCTAAAAGTTAAGATTTAAAAGAAAGTGAAAATTAAATAGAGTTTTGAGCTAAATTATAGTGGTGCAAAGTTACCCATCCATTAAGGGTAACTTTGCACCGACCCCATAGAAACCACAAATTTTTAATATTGTAGGATACAACAGCTTAAAAAATATACTAACTATACTAAAAAAATAATAAGTAAAATACAATAAACATTTTTTTTTATTAATTTTGATGATATAATATAAAATTTATAAAGGTTTCTTGAAACGTCACTTTCAATTCTTTAATAGTTAAATTTTAACTTAAACTTTAAGCATAAAAATCTTCCTTTGATAGAGCCCAGGGATATAACCATGTGCTTGACAAGTTTAGACCATGTGATGAAGTGACTTCAATTAAATAGGTCACTAATAGTCCTAAAAGCTATGCTAACAATAGAATAAACCTATCCCTTTTCCTGGAAGAAGGGAAGGGGTTAAATCTTTTTCTTATTGGATGGTGCAAAGTTACCCTGACTGGTGCAAAGTTACCCTGAGTGACTAATCGAAATAGTTGTCAGTATAACGAAGTCTTAGTGTACTGATTTTAGGATGGAAGTTTGCCACTGTAATCAGACGTGTTAATGAGAGTGCATTGCGCATATTATGTCATGTTAATATACAGCTGTATTACTTGTTTAGTAACATTTCTGTTTGCATTTGAAACATAAGGACAAGGCTTGGCAAGGCAACGAGACAGTATCAGTGTTCGATGCAGGAACTCAGGGTCGAACTTCTGAACTGACGAGTTGTTTCACGCTATTACCGTATGGGCGTGCGCGTGGCTCTCGTTGGGAATAAGCCTCGCTATGAGTACGAACTCCGGGGCGTGAGCAAAGCGGCACAGCTGGGTCACAAACACACTGGGGTGCTGTAGGGGGTTACTACGGTCCTCCCCTTGTGCATTAAATTAACTAAAGGGCCGTGCGACACGTGATAGCGTTGACTGTCTGGAATAGAAGCAATACCTGTGTGACCGTGTGACTAATAAGTTGTGGGCTCTAACCCGTCACAAAGTCCCGCCTGCATAGTTGAACTGCAACTCGCGTTGCCGCGCATTAGCGTTGGTTGCAAAGCTTTGCTCATAATTAAGAGTAGCAAATAAGACTATAGATAAATATGCATGAGCTGATTGGCGTACTGTTTGATTAAACAGTACTTATTAGTTAGGTATTTAGGTTCTTTGACGCTGGCAGGACCCTCTTCAGCAGGTACCTTATGCACTAAGCAGAGCCTATCAGATAGTCATGCGCGGTGTCAATTGTAGTCATTCCTGTGATACTGATTTATTATTTATCTGTGCTTGCGTACGATTTTTTTTAATTCTTCCAGACATAAAGAGAAATAATTTGTTAATTAGCTGCCGCAGTATTTCTTATAATTTTAGAATTCACACCCTCGACTATCAGTCCCGAATCCTTGGCGCCCATCTCACCCAACACTAGTTGTTGTTACATTTAAAATAAGGGGAGGGGCGTCACAACTTAACAGGGATTAGACTTCAGCAGTTTTGACATGAATCCCAAATTCAACTTTCAATTCTTAAAAAAAGTAATCAAACAAACATAATAAATAAATAAATAAATAATTAATTAAATAAATAAATAATTTAAAAAATATTAAAACTGTCACTTTTGTAGTGAAAGCTGGGTGTCTTCACAGAAGGATGCTGTGCACTAAATTCCATTCACAAGTAGATGGAGTTTATATTTAGGGTTGTGATGGACGGAATAACGAGACACACATAGCGACAACGAAGGCTGAGAGAACACTAAAATTTATTTCCGAGTGTTATCTATACCAAATTTGACAATCTACAAATGACCAATGAAACAATATTTAGCATGAATCAGTCGCAATCCTATTGGCTGCTTAGAACAGACTGGCCTGCGTTACAGATAAGGAATTCGCTTACGTCATCATTACCGCCTGCTTACGTTGCCATTACAATCCTCCCCTCTAAAGTTTTCACTTCCCGGAAGTCAATCTTTTAGGGGGTTTTGAGATCCTTCCCGAACGCATGTATTGGGTGTTGTCTACTTCTTTAATATATGCTGCTTTGAGGCGGTCAATTGAGACCCAGTCTGTCTTTTTTTCCAGCTGTAGTTTGAAGATTTTTTCTCCTCTCTCTCGAGGACCTGGTACAGACCTCTGTATGGTGGAGTTAGGGGGGGGGGGCAATGCGCGTCTTCTCGCACAAATATGAACATGCAGGTTTTTAGATCATTCGGCATATGCCTGGTTTCTCTGCCGTAATATGTTGGCAGGCAAGTGGCGAACTTTTTGACAATTTTCCTGAGGCGCTTGATCTGTATGTCAACTTTATGAGTGTTTTGTGGGAAGAACTCGCCAGGATGATTGACCATACACCATCTCAGCTGGGGAGTAGCCCAGTTTTTCTTTAATGGCAGTTCTTAATCCTAAGAGCACCCAGGGTAAGTGTGTACTCCAGAGGTTTCCTTCGCATCGGGCCGTCAATGCCGCTTTAAGTGTGTGTTGCCATCTCTCTATCATACCATTGACCTGGGGGTGTTATGCGGTGGTGTGATGTTGAAAAATGTCTAGGAACTTAGCCAGGGATGACCATAACTCGGATGTAAACAACATACCTCTATCTGAAGTAATATTTTCTGGCACACCAAAACGGGACATCCAGAAAGTTAGGAGCGCTTCCGCACACGCTGCTGTTGTAGCTTGTGTGGCTTCTAACCATTGCTGGTCGGTCGGTCACTGTAAATAGGTAGAGTTTGCCTTCTGATGGAGGTAGGGGACCAACTATGCCGAAATGGATGTGGGCAAAGCGCAGTGTTGGTTGTGGGAACTGCCCTAGACTGGATCTTTTGTGACGGTGGATATTGCTGTTCTGGCATTTGATACAGCATCGCGTCCATGTGCTTACCTCTTTATCGAAGGCGTGCCTGACGAAGTTTTCAGTTATCAACCTTGTTGTGGTGCGGATAGAGGGGCGAGCTAACTCGTAGACGATTTTAAAAATGTCGTGGCGAAGTTTTGTGGAACCAGTGGTCGTGGCCGTCCAGTGCTGATGTCGCACAGAAGTCTTTCATTCCCTATTAGTACCTCTTCCCATTTAAAGTTTGTTTGAGCAGTCCTGTAAGCATGTGTTTTGGGGTTGCACTTCTGTTCTTTTGCTAGCTCTTCATAATCGATGCCTAGCTGTATGTTAGGTATTTCAATATGGGATAGTGCGTCGGCAGCAGTATTAGTTTTCCCGAGGAGGTATTGTATGGTGCACATCATTTCCGCAATGGCTGATAGATGCCGTTGTTGGCGGCCCATCCAAGCATCGGTTGACTTGGATAGGGCTGTGACTAGGGGTTTGTGGTTCATACACATCGTGTATGGGGTGCCCTCTAACATTTATCTGAAATGCCTGATGTATTGCCATTTCTGTCGAAAGTGCTGTATTGCCATTCTGGTTTCGGAGCTTTTTGCTGAAATGGGCTAAAGGTTGCAGTTTGTAGTTTACTTCTTCTTCTAATACGGCTCCCACGGCCAAGTTGCTGGCATCGGTGGTTAGGAACAGGAGGGCGATTGGCACTGGAATGGCTAGCGTTGTGGCTGTAGCTAAAACATTTTTTTTGCAGACAAAGTCTCCTCTTCCTTGGGGCCCCAATCTAGTGTTTTCTTGTTGCCAGATAAGCATTTGTATGGAGTTAGCATCTCAGCCACTCTGGGAATGAACCGATGGTAGTAGTTCATCATCCCTATGAAATCTTGTAGAGTTTTTCTAGTCGTGGGTCATGGGAAATCGCTTACAGTGGAGACTTTTGAAACTAGCGGACTTATTCCTTTTGTGCTTAAGTGATGTTATAGTCATGTAATGTTCGTTACACTGAATTCACATTTGTCGGGACGTGCAACCAATCCATTGTCCTGCAGTAACTGTAAAATCTGATTTGGGTCATTCCACGTCAATTCAGGCAGAAATTTTACAGCTTTGGCATTGACCTCTCGGATTTTAATGAAATTTGGTATATACAATTGCCCTAGGGAGTTGATAATGAATGCCAAATATTATTTGTTTTTCATTTTTATGGTAGTTCCGGACATTTAAATTTTTCAAAATTTGAGTGGGGGCCTTATCTATTTTGTACTGTAACTTCGGTTGTATTTTACTTAGAAAGATGTGATTGGTGGCATATGAAAGCTCTTTAACTATAGATTATATATGAAATTTTTAAAATTATATTACGCATGCGCAAATATTTGAATTTAATAAAAATATTTTATTTATGCAAATTTCTCAAAAGGTGGGTATTTTTTTTTTTTTTTTTCGTTGGAAAATTATTAATATCTTACACATAGTTTCATAAAAACAATACAAAAAATTCAAAACTGTGTTTTGCTCCAATTAATTTGCTCAAATTAATTTTTAAAGCTTGAGCTCCAAGCAGCGGGACTCAGGTAGTAGGGACTTGACTACTCGTACACGGAAGAGAACGCCTGCAACCTTGGGACCATTCATTTATTTACATTTTATTATTTATATAAATAGTATTAATATCTATAATTACACGAAAAAAATAAAATCAATAGTAGCATTGCAATAATAATTATATCAATAGGAAAAATGTTTCTTAGAACTTCAAATTTTTTTTTTTCAGAAGTCAGAAAAGTATTGAGCACCTGTTAAGTAAGAAGAAAATTTAATAAGAAAATATAAATTTGCATTATGATGTCGAATTGTTAGTAATAAAGAAAGTATATTTACTTTACACTTCCTCAGAGTTAGTCACTTCTGAGTTACCCTGAAGGAAGAGATGAATTGCAGAGGCAGCTGAAGTTGATACAGGCTTCATTATACAGGGCGATTCAAAGGTTAAGTGTGCAGTAGTGCATGGAAACGTGTACAGCACACACATCAATACACTCTCTGCAGGACGTCTTTGCTGATCGAATCATCTTGCGTGGCATCTGGCCTGCACGCTCGCCGGACCACACACCTCTCGATTTCTTCCTTTGGGGTGCCTTGAAAGGTAAAGTGTACGCAAACAATCCAACACTTTGCCTGAGCTGAAGGAGGAAATCAAAACTGAAGTTCAGCAAATCTCACCAGCCATATTGAGCAGTGTTTCACAACGTGCAACTGCTCTTTTATCCTGTCATCAGGGATTGAATGTCCCTTAAGGTGCTTTTTCTTCTTTGGGAAGTGGTGAATATCGCAAAGTGCAAGATCTTTCATCTTCGAACTGCAGTTTTTCATCTTTGAACTGTAGGCGCTGCAGCACCTCTAGTGTGTGACGATTGTTTGCGGGCGAGCGTTATCGTGCTGCAGAAGATGGTCCAAAGCTGCCATTCAATGCTGGTGTCGACAACAATTCTGGACTTCCTCTCAGACGGGTTCACCCGAGTGGTCACAGGTTCGTGCAGTGCGTGGAAAGGGATGGGGATAATGTCCAAAAATGAATAGTGCATTACAAAGAGGACAAATGTCAGTATCAGATACAAAAAGAATTTTGCAGATCGGTTAACAAATATAAACGTTACAACCATGGAGGCATTACTTTTCGATCAACCCTCATATCTTCTCTATATTTATTGAATTTCCTTTTAAAAAATTAATGTGTTAACATTGAAAGGAATAAAAAAACAGCTGTAGAATGTTTAAAACAATCGGATATTACCACAAACTTTATATTTCTTAGGATGCCTTGTCCATCTGAAGAACTGTAACATACAAACGGATGCATTGTGTCTTGGAAAAATTAATATCTTCAAAACAGAGCAAAACACAGTTTTGAATTTTTTTGTATTGTATTTATGAAAACTATCTGTAAGACATTAATAATTTTTTTAACGGAAAAAAAAAGGGCACACCTTTTGAGAAATTTACATAAATAAAATATTTTTATTAAATTCAAATATTTGCACATACATAATATAATTTTAAAAATTTTATATAGAATCTACAGTTAAAGAGTTTTCATATGTCACCAATCACATCTTTCTAAGTAAAATACAACCGAAGTTACAGTACATCATAGATAAGGTCCCCACTCAAATTTCTAAAATTTTAAATGTCTGTAACTTCCATAAAAATGAAAAAAATAATATTTGGCATTCATTATCAACTCCCTAGGGCAATTGTACATACCAAATTTCATTAAAATCCGAGAGGTAAGTGCCAATGACTGCCTGAACTGGCGTGGAATGACCCATTTACATGTTGTTCGTAATCTTTCCTTTCTGAGAAGACAAGGATGTCGTCTTCGTAAACAAGGCAATGGGGAAGGTGGCCGAAAATTTGATCCTTAATCCTCTGGAAAGTAGCGCCGCTGTTACGTAAACCAAACGGAGTGAAATTGAAAACTTAAGCTTCCGAACGGCGTGATAATGGTGGTTTTTGATACATCGTCGGGATGTAATGGCACCTGAAAATAGCCCTTCAGTAGAACGATTTTTGAGAAGATTGTTGCCTTTCAGATGCTGGCAGTGAAGTCAGATATATTTGGCATTGGATAATGGTAGGGCTCTATGACCATATTTAGGCAGCGATAATCACCGCACGGGCACCAGGTTCCGTCTGGTTTAGGGATCTTATGGAGTGGGGATGCCCATGAGCTTGCTGCCTTTGAGCACACGTCCATACCTTTCTGTGAATGCAGTTTTTGGGACTTTCAGCATATTTTGGGGCAATCGACAAAATTTCGAATATACTGGGGGCCACTGGTTTTTATGCGATAATACACACCGTGTTTTGCTTTTGCCGTGTGGGAGTTCTTTAATTCTGGTTTAAAGACTTCTGGAAATTTAGCTATGACTTCAGCGAGTTTCCTTTCTATCGGCCTGCACTCGTTAACTTCGTCATTTTCGGGCAGTTTCGCTATGTGGAGTTTAGTTGGAAGATAACTTTAGTTAACTAAGTTTAGTTAACTTTGATTCAACTTCGATTAGCCTTTTGCGGCCCATGCAGACCAGCAATTGATTTTGGGTGAGGAAATCTGCTCCTAGAAGGGTTTTTTTTTTTTTAACATCAGCTATTGTGAATTTACACATCTATTTTCGATTTGTGAAACTCAGGGTAATCTCCTTTTCTCCGTGGCAGTTGATAATTGTATTGTTTGCAGCGACTAACCTTATGGATTCACTTTTAAGTCCTGCCTTCTTTTGTTCGTCGGTAGCAGGGAATATTGATCTAAATGCGCCTGTATCTACTAAGAAGTTTTGACCAGTTATTTCGTCTTTGATGTGGAACCCTGTTTTAATGGCGTCGACGTGGTTTGCTTCGGTAGTGGCTTTTCTTTGTTCCTGGAATATAGCGGCCGCGTTTTCTATATATGCCCGTGCTGCGCGTTTTTTGACTTCCATGTGCAACCTTCTTGCATGACCGTCAGTGATGGCTACAGAAACAAAGGGCAGCATGGCGCGCTCAAAGGCAATGGGGCAGTGAATGTCTGAAAGGGGCAATGAAAGCACCTAAATTCTTACTTTAAAGTTAATAAAAGTACATGCATTTCAGCGACCTACATTTCTATTTTTAAGGCATTATGCTAACTTTGGAATCTGTATGCGATTAGGGCACGATTAGGACTTTCTAATTTCTTCTAGACTAATCTCTGCCTTACTTTGTGGTACCACAAAAAGACGTTATCTGGTGGTACATTACTCAATAGTTCTAAAAGTATATTTTTCAACAATTAATGCACTATTTTTGCAGGATAAAATTGTGAATAATGATTGCATTAAGATTTTTAAACTTTACACCTTATACAGTTGATCTGAATTATCCCTCAACATTTTATTAATGCAGGAAAGCTTATTGAGGAATACTACTTCTCACGAATGAAGCAGTTTGTTTTGACAGTAAAGCGACCACAGGAAACCACCACACAAGAATACAAAAGGCTCGACTTGTCAGCACGGAGGATAGAAAAAGCACAAGGAGTAACGCTGTGAACAGCTCGTCACGGCTACCAACTAAACTGATGCAGTTAGTTAATATTTTAAAAGAATGTACTTAGTTTAATTACATCACTCACGCCACAATAAGCTCCACAATGATCACTTAAGCCTCACATTGTTGGCATTTATTGGATTCAGTTTCTTGCGTTTGTGCAGCGCCGAGAGGGAGCGTGGGTGGGTCGAGGGGCCGCGTGGCGGGGCGAGGGGCAGTGTGGAGGGGCTAGGGGGAAGCGTGGAGGGGCGAGGGGCAGCGTGGAGCTGTGCCATGCTGATTTTGCCTAGCGCCATCACTGCGGACTCTCCGAAGCGCTCGTGGTAGCTGCAAATACCTTGTTGGGTTATGTATCCTCTAAATGTTCGATGGTTTTGCCTTCTCCTGTGGAATTTTCTGTTTTGCACCATCGCAATCTCATCCGCCTCGTCTTGGAGTATTGTACAAGCTATATAATTACCTCTATTGGCTGCTTTGTTTGCTTCGAGGATCACGTCAGGTTTTTCCGTGAGGTATTCTATATTTGCATCGTCCATATCATGAAGTAATTTTCGTACATTGGGTGGTAGGGTTAACAACTGTATTTCATTTTTACGGTCAATTTCGTTCGGTTTTTTAGTTGTGGGGTCTATTATGGGAAGGCGGCAAAGGGATACGATTTCGTGTCATACCTGTTCTGTTGTTCGGTCTCCTACCTCTTGCAACGACATCTCTAGTAGTCGTCTTGTCCTTTCGGAACTGGATATGGAGAATTCCTTTAGAAGTTCTTGTTGTTTCAGTTCGTCGTAGGGTATTTCCTCTGGTTGATTTTCCATCCATTGCACTAGTTTTTGAAGCACGTGTTCTGGCAGCGATTCTAACACTAAGTCCATTATCGTTGTTTGGCATGTTATCTCTCTTAATTGAAACTGGGCTTCGGTTCTTCGGAAACGAGACACACAGAGACGACGAAGGTTGAGAAAACACTAAAATTTATTTTTCGAGTGTTATCAATATCAAACTTGACAATCTACAAATGACCAATGGGGAACAATATTTAGCATGAATCAGTTGCAATCCTATTGGTTGCTTACAACAGACTGGCCTGCGTCACAGATAAGGAATTCGCTTAAGTCATCATTACCGCCTGCTTACGTTGGCATTAGAGGGTGATCCAAAAATTGGGAAAAACTTAAAACTCAATAATTCACACACGAATGCAGATAAAAAGAATCTGTTTGTACAGAGACGAATGAAATGAAGTTGATTTTATTTCCCAGGGAAAAAAAAGAAAAAAAAATGATGCTAAAATTGTCTGGTTTTTGACCAACAGATGGCATTGTCAGGTTACATACATCAGTTTATGCACATTTACTGAATGGTAAGATGCCGAATTAACTATTGGCTTATAAATGTTCAATGTACCACCTGTCATTCAGCAATGCAGCCATCAGAAGATATGTATAAACTGATGTCTGTAACTTGACAACGACATTTGTTTGTCAAAAACAGAACAATTCAAGCATTAATTTATTTTCCTGGGGGAAAAAAAAATCAGACTTCATTTCAATCATTTATGCACAAACAGAATCTTTCAATCTGCATTCAGTGTCATTTATTAAGTTTTGAAGTTTTCCCTGACTTTTGGATCACTTCAATACACAGTGATACCAATGACCAATCAGTTCTTTTCTGCAGCAATGCCATTGTCTTAAGAGGGAAATGAAAGTTGGCTATTATAAGCAGAATGGCTATTACGTACAGTCTTGGTTGTTGAAACTTTATTTCTAACGGAAATTCGTGAAAAATAATGATAAATTTAGTAAAATATAAGACTTATATTCGAAAATTTTTTAAACTTTTGTTAGACTTAAGCATTTTGGAATAAACTTTATGTATGAGCTAACAAGTGAAATTTCCACTAATTAATGCTTCAGAGTGATAGGACCAAGAGTTTAGTTCGACTTAACTGGGAGTTCGAGTTAGTGTACAATACACAATTCCATAAAAGTAGGGACAATATGAAAAACTCAAATAAATCATGACTGAATAAATATATATTCTATTCTAAGAAAAATCCGATAGACAGGAATTCTAGGTGACATACCAGGACTTTATTTACCTCTTGTTGACTTACCGTAAGTATTCTACTATAATGCGATCTCTTGTATAATGCGGTCCCATTTTCAGAGGCCAAAAACACAGTAAAAATTTCACCCTCTTGTATAATGCGATCCCCATTTTCTGATTAGTTGCTAACTTAGGAGAAATAAAATATGCAAGAATGTACAGAAAAAAATTTCTATTTTTTTACAATTTGAAAAATGAATAACCTGGATGTATACAATTAAAAAACTTCAAAATCTGATTCAAAAAGTTCCTTAATACAGTAGAGATGGTGGTTTATTATAAAAGTTTATAATTAAATAATAAAAGATTATTTAATTTTTAAGAAGACGAAAACAATACGGTTATGGTAGATTACGTGTACTTTTATTGTATGTTCATTTTTTGAAATTATTAAAGTACACTTTATGTATTCATGCATTAAATACTGTAATAAATATTCATTTGAACTTTAGAAAATGTTTTTGGACAATTTCAGGAGATAGAACATAGTGGCTGTTAAAAATTTTATTGATCGAAACTTTATTTCACTTTTCACCTTTATTGTCACAAATTTATTTAATGCCATGCCTATATTGCTAAATTATTTTCAATAAACGGCAGCAAGAGAAATTATAATAAATAAAACGTGATCACAGTGATTTTTTCCCCAATGGTGTCGCCATTTTGTTTTTGAGAATTCACTTTTGCATTAGCTTTTGGGGATGAAAAATTAAGAAAAAAAGGGAATTAATGTGCTATGTATCCTATATATACATAATATACTGTAATATGCCAGTATATTAAATATTATCTGCTAATTTTCGTTTGAAATTCATCAGTTCGAAATTCGTTTGAAATTGTAACGTATAAATATTTACATTATTTAAATTTAAATTGACTCTAACCGATAATGGTAGTACTAACATCTAAAATAGCGATGGCATTTTTTTTTCGCAATAACCCTTTGTATTAGTTTAATTTCAAAATAATTAAGGAAACGAAAATTTTATTAACAGTGAGTTAAAAAAACCAAACTCACAGTAGAGTTTATTAAGACAGAAGAAATAAAGGAAAATTTGAAGGTTTTTTTTTTTTTTTTAACATTTCAGTTACTGTCATGTAATACACAAATATTGATACATACATTGGCTGTTCTGCAGAACTATGTTTCAGACAAAAAGAAAATCATTACAATTAGCTTACAGTCACTAACTGAATAAGATTCAGATTAACATTTTGTTCACTCTCACAATAAGACAATTAACAAAACTTGCTCTACTTAAAGAACAACAAGAACGAATCAAGCATTTGGCATCACAGCCAAATAATAAACTAGGTTCAGTGATAAAAATTCTGTATTCGACATGACAGTCAAAATACTATCCTGACCCTACAATGCATTAATAGAAAACAGACAATATGTGTTTTAGAAACAATAATAAACGAGTTTCAACACAATAAGAAATACTGCACAAAGCAGAAAGAATATTAGGGACTAGGGAACTGATTGCAGCCCCTTAAAATTTTTGAGATAAACTCAGCCTGCACCATAAACATAAAAGTAGTAATCAACTCTTTCAGTATAAATAGTTTGATTAACTAAACTGCACACAGCAGAATGAAAATTGGGGTCTAGGGAACTGATTACAGCCCTTTCAAATCTGTGAGATAAACTCAACCTGCCCTATGAACAAGAAAGAAGTATACAACTCTTTCAGTTTGGAAAATATAATCAAACTGGATTATGGATACAGTTATCAAACTTAGATGATAATCATAATCCAATCATAATGCGCACGGTCCTTGACCCCTTTCAACCTCATTCGCGGAGGATAGCAAAACGTCCACAGGTCCAGGAAACGCCACTTCAGTAAAAATGCACGAGTTTATATTAAACTAATTTTAAATTGCAGCAAACTTGTTTAAGAAATACATTTTCTAAAAGACTAAACTTTAACAGGAATATAAACGCTGATTAAGCCCTATTAGGGTTAATCAGTCGAACACGAACGAACAACCTCGACATACACCACTATGTACGTCGACAGCCAAAAACTCAACATATACACTATAAAAAAAGGTTAAATTCTCATTATTCTTATCCATTGCCAGAACAACGCCTCAGACGCAACAAAGAAAAAGATGCAACAATAACAAATCGGGAGACGACATTATCTTCTCAGAAATCCTCCCGAGAAGACAAAGCAATCTACTCAACAATAGCCAACGCTGTCGCATTACTATAAAACGACAACATTCGCTACAATAACATTATAATAATGACAAAAATATAACTTAAAACAACAATTCCTCAATAAAACAACGACACAGAAATAATGCAACACTAACATTATTTTTAACAGACTTCATAAAGGAGGATGTTCTATGTATTTTTTTTTTTATGTATGTTCGTCAATATTTCTATCATTTATAAACCGATTTTAAAAATTCTTTCTTCATTGGATTCGGTTTAGCTCCAAGATGGTCCCATATTAATTTCATTGTTAAGTCAGTTTAAATTTTTCTTTAAAAATTCATTCATTATGAATTCAATTAGGGAAAAAAAAAAAAAAAAAAAAAAGAACATCAGCAAACAATCTTTAACAAACGTCATGCCTATCACTTTTCAGAAAAAATTTCCAACAATACTCTGTTGGAAGCTGGGTTGATCTCAGAATTTTCGATGCGTAACAATCCCAGCCCCCAACAAAGGCCACCACATCGCCATCAACAGTGCCATTAACACGCTGCCACAATACAATCACGACAATATTCAAACAAAGTGATAACGAGAAACACCACACGTACACGAAAACTTCACCCTTTTCTTCCTATTTTAACCATAAACACTAAATACAGGGCGATTACAAAACTTTCATCATAGACCTTCTTCACCTGTAACTGTGTGCCTCCCTATGTTTCGTGTTGTATTTCTCCACAAGACCTTTTCATCTGTGTTTCATCTACATAATCTTCACAAGACCTTTGTTTCAATTGTGTTTCGTCCTTCAACCTTTGCATTTCTCCATTGGATGACTTTTATTCATTGTTTTTATTATTTATTTTTATTTTTATATTTTTTTTTTTAATTAAATGGAGTTTTTATTTATTTTAAATTAATATATTTTATTACAAAAGAACTTCACACTTTTAAAAATTTATTACATCAAAGCTATTCAGAATATAGACACACCCCATACGGATTCTTAAAGAAAAACTCTTGAAGTTTATTGTGACACAGTTAAAGATGTTCAATATGCCCCCCCTGTAGTCGAATTCGTCCCAAACCCGCATTTACATGTCTCCATCAATCCCACGTAACACTACCGTAATGCGTTCTTTCACCACGTCTAGGTCACGGGGAATGGGTAGGGTGAAGACCTTGTCCTTACACACCCCCATAAAAAGAAATCACAGCGGTGGATTGGTCGAGCAAACAATAACCTGTAACTTGCAAAGTGGCCAGGTGATTTCTTTTTATGGGGGTGTGTAAAGGACAAGGTCTTCAAACTACCCCTTCCCCGTGACCTAGACGAGCTGAAAGAACGCATTACGGTAGCGATACGTGGGATTGATGGAGACATGTTAATGCGAGTTTGGGACGAATTCGACTACCGCATTGATGTATGCCGTGTGACAAGGGGGCATATTGAACATCTTTAACTGTGTCACAATAAACTTCAAGAGTTTTTCTTTAAGAATCTGAATGTGGTGTGTCTATATTCTGAATAGCTTTGATGTAATAAATTTTTAAAAGTGCGAAGTTCTTTTGTAATCACCCTGTATATTAAAAAAAAAGCAAAAACAAAACAAGACATGCACAGGACAAATAACGCACGCGAAAATACACAAACAACGTGAATGAGCGACAGAATTTTATGCTAATTTTCCGTCAGACACATGCGACACCCAAAAACTGACATGGAATGTCGCATACGCCTAACGAAAAACCTCGAACATACCCGGCTACAGGTTACGTTCGAGGCTCAACACCCACCGTCCACTGTACAGCAACTGTTCTCCAAACTACAACGAACGAACCAACGTATCACTATCTACCAACTATCATTCATGCTACCCCCAAATACCGCTAAACTTCACAAAACGTTAACTAGACATCACAAAAACTACACAAAATAATGGAAAATCAAAACTCTTATACCCGACTACCAGTCCTGTCTATACTACACCTAATAAAATCAACATCTCCATGTCATAAACTAGACACACTAAACTATAACAAACCAAAACGAAACGCTATTTATTACTGTATTAGTGAACATAACTCAAAAGTTTCGACTTATCAAACGGTTCCCCTGGGTGTTCCTTCTGCCAGGCCCAAAATACAACATTACCGTTCACCACTTTCCTTTTAGTCGAGTTACTGGGTTCTGCCGTTTGGACCCCTAGAAGCAAAGCCCCTTGTGTATTCCCATTTACCTTGTTTGCAGTACTCGCACCTAAAACCGTGGCACCTGGAGTTTTCCCCCTTCCTCTCAGGTTTACCCTTGTCACGTAACCGTCTCTTACCTTTACTCCCACTCCGGACCTTAAACTCCCCTACCTTATGCTTCCCAGGTGACTCCCTAAACCGCCCACCACTGCTGTATCCGCCCTTACTGGCAGCCCCCATTTGCATCAGCAACCGATTACTGGTATCCTGCACAACCTTCGATCGCTCTCCGCTCACAGGTTTTTTTTTCCCCCAGTGACTCCTCTTCCTGAGTTGTTACTATTCTCGCCTAATAACACTCATCGTCCCCCTCCAGCAGCAAATCCTCCCAGGAGTTGACCAGGCCT
The DNA here is from genome assembly GCA_023313115.1 of Rhysida immarginata. Taxonomy (NCBI): domain Eukaryota; kingdom Metazoa; phylum Arthropoda; class Chilopoda; order Scolopendromorpha; family Scolopendridae; genus Rhysida; species Rhysida immarginata. The sequence goes on from JAHWFO010099378.1 coordinate 302,519, forward strand.
CTATCGGTATCAACTCCCACCTCGTGAGACGTTAGGTCCACGTTTGGGGCACTCAGCGGTGACAGTTGCTGCGATGTCACCTGTTCCCGTGGGCCTATGCTCTCATCCCTACCATCTACCTTCTCTTTCACTACACCTCTATAACTGCCACTGTTTCATCTATAACATCCACACTCCCACGCTCTGGATCCCCGGAAACATCCCCAAACAAAGGCTGACACTCCCAGTGGGATTTGTCGGTCAATACCCAGCACGGTTTCCGTGATGACATTCGCTGCATCAAAGTCACCAGGACACATTGGCGACCACGCATCTGTACGAGCAGCTACTGTACTTGACAAAGGCATACTGCCTTCCACATTAGGCTCTTCACAGGCACCCTCCACCAGTTCCCAGAGCTGATTACCTTTCAGGGCCTCACTCGTCCCATGGGTGCAACTCGGAACCTCACCAGACGCATGTACCCCCATCACTATGAATAGCTGCTTATAAACCTTAATCTCACCACGTACTTCGCTCCTGTTCCGGTACCACCCGCCTTGCCAGCACGACTAAAGCTGCCCCATTCTCACCCACCTCATGTCACCATATAGAATACCCACTATCTGAACCCAATCGGCTCCATCAGTTGTCCGCATCGCGAACAGCCCTGCCCATCGCACACGGTTGGCACCCCTACCTGGCATACGCAACATTACCCATTCGGGGTCTCCATCCATTAAACTCCCAGAATCCGCCTCACCTACATTAGTATAGGCCATCCTGGTTTCCATGCCTAACCCACTTGGGGCTTCTCTAATCACTGGCTCTCCCTCGACAGCACCTTAGTGACTAACTCCATTAATTTTACAATTAGTCCCTCCATGCATTGGAAGAGCCCCAAGCACCCATCACAACACTGTCCCTCCATCATAAACCCACCTAAACAACCGCCACAATTTTACATCCAATTCCTGACACTACGTCTACCCAACAACCTATCTCACGCAAGCACTTGCTCACATTTGTTTGACACACAAAAAAAAAAAAAAAAACACAAACAGCATAGTATCAGAGCCAGATTCTACAATCCGGAATTGCTGGATTTTGGGTCCCTGTTCGGGCGCCAGTGTGATGATTCCCACACCCCGGTATCAATAGATACACTAACTCGTGCGTTGTTGCAACTCGACTCTCTAAATTTCTATAGTGAAGGCAAAGAAATATCTATCATGAATTTCTCCGAAGTGGAGATAACAAAGACCCAGGGATCTAGTATATTGAGTACAATACCCTGGCTCTGAGACAATGACAGAGGTCGAGGTCACGGAGCGTCACCCAGCTGTGAGTGGACGCCTGGCCCTTCAATAGGGACCGGGGGGAGGGGGTGAGTATCCCATGCCCTTCCCGGAAATATTATCTCAGGTGCTGAGATGTAGGGTTTACTGCACTATACGATCACTAGCCTCCGAGAGAGAAAGTCGAGGAGCAACTCGCTTCGCACCAACGTACCCCAATAAATGTAAATATTCCCGCTGATTGGAGTCGGAGTCTCAGTCTATCTATGCTACATTCACACACACAGGTGGTTAGCATCGACGAACCCGTAACAAGCTTGGGCGAGAGGCGACTGCAGCTCCCGGCTCGTTACACGCGTAGTTAGAGTCAGGGTAGGGGTATCAAGGGCTCAGGACCCAAATGAGAATGACTGACACTAGTTATTTACAGGATGTTACTATCCAGTTTAATCTTTCTTTGCAATGATTCAAAAAAACATACAATTCTGCTGCGCATTTGACATTTGAGGGGCCCCTTGAAGTCAGTTAACTTAAATTAAGTTGCCTTCGTGCGTTGAGCGACGCTCAAATCAAAGCCCAAAACCGTGCCCAAAATGCACTTAAACATGGGCACCCACGTAAGCTTAGGAAACGAGGAAACATACGGGCCTGCTGCTGTGGTCGCATGCCATCCAAGACCCCCGCATAAGTATTTCTTCCGTTTCAGCGTAAACTCATGCTCGGTGCCTCCTTTAGTGGGTGCAGTGTAGGGGAGAGGCACAGTAACCCCTCATGGTGGGTTTGAATGGCACTGAACACCCACCACTGGCGACACCCGATTGCTCCTGCGCTAACGTCTCATGCAGATGAGTTTCACGCACATTGAGGTGAAACGCCTTTTACAAGGTGCCGTTAAAATTGATTTCCGTCTCACGCGTTGCTTTACTGTGTCAACGGTTAAAGTACCACCATATTTAGTGCCCTGGGTTTAGTAAAATTTATGTCTAAATTCTGCATTAACATCAATGATAGACAGTCAATAAACAGTTTCTTAACATGGCGGCACGCTTGTTACACCACACCAATAGACTGCGGAAATCTCCGCGCGGCTGAGCTCCGACGACTCGGCGGGAGGGACCATAGTCCGGGTGCTTAAGCACGAGAAAGTTCCATTCTTTCAGGTCTCTGCTCCACGCAGAAAAATATCAAGAAAGTGTCATTCACCATTTGTCTCTGCAACATTATCACCTGGTTAATGTAGAAGGCTTGAACATTTACTGTTACACAGCTCCAAACTCTGGCATCGTCATCAATCGTTCATTACGTCGACACGTTGTTGGCTCGGCTCAATGGAACGCAGTAGCTTCTCTTTTGCGGCAAATCAACAAATAACTGCACGGCTAAATTTACTGTTACGTTTAATAAATATAACTGCAATTAACTAATTAAAACCAACAAACAGTAAACGATCATCACGACTAATCAACTCCCTTAATCCCAATGTTCAAAAATGCAGGTAAACCCACGATGGCCGCCACATGACCGTTCACATCTGAAGATTTTTTTTCAAACAAAAAAACAAAACAAAACAAAAATACAAAAACTCTCCAATAACGTCATGCGTATCATTTTCATGAACTTCTTTCCAACAATCTTTTGCTGGAAGCTGGTTTGATCTTCTCGGAATTTTAAACACGCAACAATCCCAGCTCCCAACAAAGGACTCGGCGACACGTCATTAACAATATGAATACACATCGCTGCGAAATTTTCGACATAATTCCCAACAACAGGACCTCAAGAATCACCACACATAAAAGTAACGACACATTTTTATACCCAACTTATCGTTAAGGAATTACAGGGAAACCTAAGTACAAAATAAAACCTGCTAACTTACACAAAATGCTTAACGCACACGAACACGCAACAACGTTCATAGCGCATGACGACAATATTTACATTAATTTTTCCCGCCGGACACATGTGACACCCACAACTGATATGGAATGTCACAAATGAATGAGTAAGTGTGCATTTTTCGCTCTCTCTTTTATACAGGTGAGACATTTATCTTGAGACAACTGAATATCTCAGAAACTAAGCGTTGTATGAAAAAATGTCCAAAATCAAAAGTGAATTATTTCACGGGGGAAATTCATTAGTTAAAAAATTACCCCCCACCCTTGTGAGGGGGTCTAGGGGGAGGGGGTGACTTTGAAATCTTAAATAGGAACCCTATTTTTAATGGTATATTCAGATTATACACAATAATCGAGAAATGTTTTATTCTTGGTGTTTTTTCAATTGATCCAACCGTTTAGGAGATAGAGGCCCTGAAAGTGTGGAACTTTAAAGTTTTGAACCCAATTTTATCGATGAAGACAAAGATAAGAGTGGGTCTGCAGACATTCCTATTCTATTTTTTAAATAAAATTGGTAGAGACTTTACAACACAACAAAGGGAGAACAGAGTTTCCGACTAGTTTCGCCATTTATTCCCGGCTTTATCAAGGATACACACAAGAGGACATAAGCCTTTATATACAGAAAATATGGTACAGAATGAGAACAAG
>JAHWFO010099378.1:306750-332477 GCA_023313115.1 Rhysida immarginata
ATTTGTTATTTCTTCATCCAATCATGTTCTCATTCTGTACCATATTTTCTGTATATAAAGGCTTATGTCCTCTTGTGTGTATCCTTGATAAAGCCGGGAATAAATGGCGAAACTAGTCGGAAACTCTGTTCTCCCTTTGTTGTGTTGTAAAGTCTCTACCAATTTTATCGATAGAAACAGCACTATGGACCCCTTACTGAACGATTCTATTTTTTGATGGTCTTTAAGAATCTGAAGTCAGAATTTCAAAACTACTTCGTTTTAGTGTCCCATAGTACAGGGTTATTCAAAATAAATCATCCGATTTCAAAATGCTATATTTTCAAAAATAAACGGCACATAATGATAAGTAAAACATGAATCCAAAGGAAAAATATGGAAGTTTTTTTTACAAGTGTTCAATATAACTTCCTTTAGTTACACATATAATGTCAAGACGGTATGTAAATCCCTGCCAAACACGTAAAGTGTCACTGGTAATTGGATGTACAGCAGCAGTAATCCTTTGTGTAATTTCACATAAATTCGTGGGTAATGGTGGCACATAAACTTTAGCTTTTACAAATCTCCAAGAAGAAATCGCAACGGGGTCATATCAGGTAGCAAGCTGTGTAACAGTCGATTTCTTTGGGCTTCATATAAATGTATCTCTCACTCTATCAAGATTTTCCGCAGATTTGCCTGGTCGCCCTCCACTTTTTCCTTTACATAGACATGCACTGGTCTCAAACTGATGACACCACCTTCGAATACTCTGAGCCGTAGGCCGATTAATTCGGTACTTTTTACGAAATTCATGCTGAAAGGTGATTACTGATCCACATCGCGCAAACGACAACACGCAGAAGGCCGTCATTATCACTTCTGTGGCTGTCAAACAGCTTTCGTGAAATAGCTTCACGAAAAATACATGGGCGTCATCTAGTGTTCACAATATAAAAACTTCCATATATTCCCTTTGTATTCATGTACAGTAGAACCTCCGTAGAGCCAACGTCGATATAGCGAAATTCTCTCAATAACGAAATTTTTCTGTGGTCCCGGCAAAAATCCTATTGATTTAATGCTTTTTCAATCTCCATATAGCGAAATCTTTATAGCTTAATTATCCCTATAACGTAAAGATTTTTCTGTCCAGACAATAAATTTTAAGGTATATTTTAGCTCTTTATTACGAAATTTGGTTCCCTCACTTAGCATGACCTGACAACCAACGAACAAAATCATCTCTAACGAAGTTAAAAACAAGTTCTTACGTCACAAGCTCTGCCCAGTCGGCTGAGACTATGGCATTAGGCTTATTTTATCGGGCGGCAGTGTAGTGTCCCGCCACCCCCACAATAATTCGATAGTGTTACACTTGCGTTCCGCGATGAGTGTCGGGGTGAAGGAAGCTAGGGTTCGGGACCGAAATCAAATGAAAGGCAGACTGACATTGTGGTATTTATCTCAAAGACGTCTAATTTATTCTTTTTAAAACACTTAATGACCTTTTCCAATATAACATCTACTATGTCCTTTTATGCTAACTTAGGGGCCCCAACTATAATCTTATAATACCTCAACATAACGTAATTTAACCTTCTGCACCAAAGCAGTGCTTCTGCACAAAATTACTAGCACTCCTGGCCGTGACATATGATCAACCTTGCAGGTAGGAAATTGCAACTATCAAAACATGAAAGTAGTAACGCATCGGCTCCGCTGAGGTGACAGCTATGAGCATTTCCGTACTCCCGAATCAAATACTCCTATAACAGTTACGCTCATAACGCACGGCACCTCCTTTCATTGTCGTGCAGGGGGGAGGTGCAGGAACCCCTCTTGGACAGTACAGTGCTACCTGTCGCGCCAGCCACTGGCGAGCCCGAGTTCTAGTCGTGTGCGTAGGCCTATTTAATTCGCCTGTATGCATAAGCTAAACCAGTTAACTCCACAACACGTTCCTCATTATAGGAAAATCCTTCTTAATCGCTGCAGGGTTTTGATTTTTCACGTCAGGGTGCTTAACTAGACAAATTACTCTTAACTAGAACATTAATCATGTTTAACAGTTACAAAGCTTTTCTCGAAAAGAAACATAGTTCATTGGGAGCGGCGCCAAAGTACATGGCGTAGGAACAGAGCTGACAAAGTTTATATTCGACGACTGGCACTATCGGGATCTACGAGGAGTTTACAGTTCGAAGTTCTGTTCACCACGCTGAAAAGTTTTAATAAAGTGTCACTCACCAATTGTTCTCTTCAATCTTTGAATTACCGTCACTGTATCAGCATTCAGGATCTCATTCCATACTCAGGTTTCCACGACGAATCGTAACCGAATCGTCTATGGCTGACGGGTCTCTTACAGCTCCGAGGACTATGCATCGACCATCATTCAATATTGTAGATCGCCTCAATCATATAAATGTACCAGCTACGATGACGATTCACGGGCGCTCGTCATCGAACAAAATGACAGTTAAATAAAACAAACATTAATTAAGAAACTATATAACAAACATGCACTTTGACTTATTTTATAGGGCCTCATTTTCGAATTTGAGGCAACAAAACAACTCGGCGAAAAAGGGTATGTCCATACCGCTCAAGTTTTGTTAACAAAAAAAAAACAAAAAAAAACGAATATTTTTAAACAAAACATACACAAAAAGTCACGCATCCTAGTTTCCACGAAAGCAATCGCACCAATCCTCTCTCGGAGGCTGGGCAATCTTCTCAGAAAACTCGCAACAATTGCCTCCCCAACAGAGGATTAGCTACGATCGCTCACGAAATAGCAACAATTCACTTTTTAACAACGACACAAAACGCAACGCACTTATATCCTTTGTAACGAAATAACACCCTTACAACCAACAAAAATCACTTATTAAAACGAAAATTAAAAACTACATAATTCCATAAACAACGAAAACTAAATTTCACTAGCTCACCCCCCCCCCCCTCCTATCCTCCCGTCGGACATATGTGACTAACCTTTAACTGGGACGTCACAATATAAAATGAGTTTGCAAAATTACAAAGTGTTCTCGAGAACAACGTTATCACACCAAACTATCCATGATGCACTGCATAGGAATAAATGGCAGCCTTCTGAGGAGCTTAAATGTGCAAGCGTGTTGAAAATTTATTCTCTATGAGAATCGGCACGAGAACTACTATAAAAGCTTTCGAAACTCGGAGGATTTTTTATATTAAAAACTTTAATATTTGTTTAAATTTATGAATTTATTTTATTGAAAGTTTAAGCCCATAAATATTTTTGTGAAATGTAATTTTACCGAGGCCGACGAAAAAACACTCATCGGCCTTAATATACACGCTTATGGATACGTCCTATCAGTATTTTTCCGTAAGGTACGTATTACAATATTATTTTCGACCCATTCCGCTTTCAAATTTTAATTATTTCAGAAAAAATAACCGCGATCCAAACAAAATTTTCAGCAATGGCGGCCTAGATGACTTTAGATAGGCAGCGATGTCAAGTATCGAAAAGTTTTGTTCTTAATGTTAAGAAGCATTCAAATTAATATAAAACACTAAATTTTTATATATAAATACTAAATTTAAAATATACACATATATAAATGCAATTATCAGCAATTTATACATCAAAATTACGCAAATTTTAGCACCACCATGCAAGGAAATATTTATATAGCGAAACGATTTTGCCGGTCCATTGAGTTTCGCTGTACAGAGGTTTTACTGTATTACTTATCATTCTGTGTCATTTAGTTTTGAAAATATGGATTTTTGAAATCGGATGATTCATTTTGAATAACCCTGTATTTTAAATATTAATTTAGGTAGTCATTTTAGTATTTACATAGAAATCATTATTTTTATTTATTTAATGAACCTTTTATAAATTTATTAATAAAAACATGTAAATAATTATAATATCATTTTAATGAACTAGTATTTCTCCTTAAATAAATCCGTATGCCTATTTTCTTTTATATTTTCTTACTATCTTTTTATAGGAAAATTCTGTTGCACTTAACTCTTTGAAAGATCGACCACAGATGGGTTTTTCAGCAAAAATTATCCGATAAAAACCAGGTGGTCTGAGTTTATGGTTTTAAATTAACCAGCCTTTGTTGAATCATTTTATAACAATTAATATTCCAATCCTTCGGAACAATAATTAACCAGTGAAATATATTTTCATTCATAAATTATTATGTTAATTATGAATTCATGTGTTAAAGCTATTGTCGGCGATTTCAGCCTACTCGAAGCTCTCTACTAGATCTTTCTCTGTACTGTATTTAAAAAAAAAACGAATAGAGGCCTTACAGTTAAAGTAGTCGAAAACAGACTAGTTTCAGCATTTAATCCAGGGTTGCGTGCACCCCCCCCCTCCCCCATAAGGCCTCTATTCATTTTTTTAAGAAAGCTTAAGATAAAGTGGTATCTGGGAAGAATTACAAGCAACCACAGATAAAACAGAAAAAAAGAAATACCTTTTAATTTAGCTCTGACTTTATTTGCAGTTTTTTTAATGTCACTCATCAAATCTTCAAGTTCTTGCTTCACCTCTAAATATGAATAAAATAAAACATAAGTTAATAAAAAAAAACACATCTCAAAGTTGTTAATTTTAAATCATCATATAAAGTATAAAATTAAATTAAAAATAATTTAAAAAATCTAGCATCCAAATATACACTATCAGAATGTCTTGGCATTTCCTGTTAGTATATTAGTGGACTCGCACATCGACCATGTAAAAATCAATCTGCAATTATACAAAATATAACTGTAAAGGAGATGGGATGTGGTGCAGAGATGGCAGACTTTGATAAGGGTGTAATGGTGGGATGCCACCTTAGTGGACTGTCCAGGAGAGAAATTACTGCATAGGTAAACGTACCGAAATCATGGTAGCATTCACCTTGCGTAAGTGGAAGAGGGGGAATGCTGAACATTCCATTCAATAAAAGTTCTGACCAAGAGAGATCGCAGAACCCTGACACAGTTGATGACATCATCAGACAGGAGATTCAAGCAGCAACAATGGTGCCAGTGTCCACTGGAACAATGCATACAGAGGCCCATTGCCTTGGATATTCAGGTAGAACAGCCTCGTATCGCAAAGACCAATAAGTCTGAAAGGTTCAATTGAAAGGTATCTAGACCGTCGCAATTTGGCACAGAACAGTGGAAATCAGTTCTGTGAAGTGACGAGTCAAGGTTCATGCTGTTTCTGTCCGATGGATGTGTTTTAGTGTGATGTACATTCTTTTTGCCAGTATATATAGTACCAACCAAGAAATTTCGTGGTGGAGGCATTATGGTGTGGAGGTCATTCACCGGTGGTTTTCGTAGTAACATGAACTCAGTCATATTGTAATATTCTGGACAATGAAGTGCTCCCTACATTCTGGAGTTATTACGGAATGGAACCTATTACATCTAAGATGACAATGCCAGATCACGTTACAGAAGCTACTATACACCAGGAATAAGAGGACAATATTCAACACTTGGATTGGCCTGCACAGATCCCATTGAGCATCTTTAGTACGAGCTGGACGTCACTAAGGTCTCAGGAGCAGCAGTCAATTGTCATTATCCACGTGAGTTTGATATGGGAGAGGAATGGTAGAAAATTCTAATGGATGTCCTTCACAAGGGCTCAGAGGGTATTTGCTGTTATAGCCACAAGAAGCGGGTTTTGACAGTTCAAAAATCCCAGCCAACCATTTTGTGTAGTGCAGAGTTACTTTTTTGGTAGATAGTATATATTCAATAATGTAATAGATGTACTCCTTTATTCAAAAATGATTTATTAATCCAATTCACCCAAACACATTTAAACACATTAGTGGAAGTAATAAGAATAACAATTATTACTATTATTAACAGTGTTATGAGTTTTTCCTTACTTACTATGGCATGATATTAAACTAATAAATAAATAGTGGAGATGATGCTCTAACATAAGGTAAACATATGATGAATGGCAAAAGGAAAAATTCAGAGATCTACACTACTGTTTTTAAAAATCGCAACACCCTGATGGAATGGTCTAATCCATATGCAATTTGCAATATTTGCATACAATGGGTCAGAGTATAAATGATTAGATTTTCAGAGTAATTGCTTGAAAGAACACCATGCCTCGACGACGACGAAGGGTACCATATCAACAGCTGACAGACTTTGAAAGAGGACGCATAATTGGTCTGCGTGAAGCGGGATGGCCGTATCGTGACATTGCTGCTCGTGTAGGATGTAATGCAACGACAATTATGCGTGCATGGAGGCAGTGGAGCGAAGAGAACAGGGCACACCGAAGACCAGGCTCAGGAAGACCCAGCACGACGACACCGCGAGATGACAGACACCTCTATCGCATGTGTGTAGCAGATCGTACAGCCACTTCCACAGTGTTAGCACAACAGTGGGGTGCTACAGTAGGCAGGACAATGTCTACTAGCACTGTGAGACGCAGTTTGATTTCCAGAGGATTGATGGCACGAGTACCATTGTTGCGGATTCCTTTGACTCAAAACCACCGGCGCCTCAGGTTGCAATGGGCCCATCAACACCAACAGTGGCAAGCTGAATGGCAACAAGTTGTGTTTTCGGATGAGTCAAGGTTTAACTTGCAGCACCATGACAGCAGGATACGAGTCAGAAGACATCGTGGCGAGCGCGACCTTCCAGAATGCATCCTGCAGCGTCATTCAGAATGTGCATCTGAACAGTGACCGGTACATCAGGGAAGTTGTGCAACCCGAGGTCATCCCCTTCCTGCAGAACCTTCCAGGCGCTGTATTCCAACAGGACAATGCCCGACCGCATGTGGCCAGAAATGTCCTCGCTTTTTTCCAAGCACATCAGACGCCCTTGTTCCCCTGGCCTGCTCGTTCACCAGACATGTCCCCAATCGAACATGTGTGGGACAGGGTTGCTCATCGATTGGCTCATCAGACTCCTGCAACAGCAACTGTGGATGAACTGTATACCCGTGTAGACAAGAGCATGGCAGGACATTCCCCAGGCCCTTATTCAGAGCTTGTTTGACTCAATGCCACGACGTTTAGAGGCTGTAATTGCATCCCACGGTGGTTTCACCCGATACTAATGTGACAATAAAACGCATTGCATTGACCTGAAAATCTAATGGTTTCTTTTCTGACCCATGATATGCAAATGCTCCAAATTTAATGCAGATTGGGCTATTCCATCAGGGTGTTGCGATTTTTATAAACAGTAGTGTAGATCCAAATCTGTCCGGACCATGAATATCTAAGCTTGTCACCTCTACCAATTGGGCCATCAAAAACAACTACTTGCAAATTCTCCAATTATCCTACAGACTACTAACAAGGAGACTCTGAACTTGTGAGTCACTGATTTTGATAAAAAAAAAAATTCTAACAGCTTTCATCCAATTAAGTTCATATGAAATAAGGTGACCAGTATTTCAAAAAGACAAAAGTTATCAAAAAATGGTGCTTTACTTAAAATAATATAGTAAAATAGAGATGATACCATTTTCCGCCAATGAAATTGAATTTTCTTTCACAAATGATCATTTCAACAGCCAAGCTGTCTTCATCAAAATTGTAAAGATTGTGAAATTTTTATACACAGGTTGGGCAAAATAATGTGAACACCTGCTCAAAATAGGATTGTCCAAATAATCGTGACGTTTGAGAAAGCTCATAGAAATGCGCATGTCTCTTATATTAAAATCAGTTCTCTACCTCTCCTGTGTTACATTTCAGTATATTAAAAGTTGTGTTCAGTTGTAGTTTGCAATAAGTGCTTCCTGAAATGTGTGGCCTAACAGATTTTGAAAGGGGGCAGATTGTTGGTGCCCATTTAGCAGGTGCTTCCGTGTCCTGAACAGCAACATTGTTGATCATTTCAAGAGCAACAGTCTCCAATGTTATGGTGCACCAAAAACACGGTAAGACATCATCGGCAAAACAGAATAGTGGACAGAAAACCAGACTGAATGATATGGACCATTGAACAAGGATTGTGTCGAAACAGCCAAAAACTACTGCAACAAAACTGACTGCAGAACTTAATATCCACCATGAAACCCCATTTCAGTAAAAACAGTTTGCAGAGAGCTTCACAAAGAGCTTCACATATTCATGAAAGAGCTACAATGGAAAAACCTTTCATCACTGAGACCAATGTTAAAGCCTGTGTCAGATGGTGTATAGACCATAAAGCCTGGATAGCAGATGACTGGAAAAGAGTGATATGGTTGAATGAATCATCCTTCACATTATTTCCGACGGCAGGGTGAATTTACGTTTGGAGAAACCCCAAACAAGCCTACCGCCCAGACTGTCTCATTCCTACAGTAAAACACAGTGGCACATCTGTAATTGTTTTTGGGGGCCATTTCTTATTATTCAGTTGTTCCAATACTACCCTCCGTGGCCGAACTGCTGCCTATACTGTGACTTCTTACACGACCAGGTCCATCCCATGGTGCAGGTTTTGTTTCATGACGACAACACCATTTTTCAAGATGACCATGCACCCATATACACTGCCAGAATTGTGAAATCTTGGTTTGAAGAGCACGATAGCAAAGTGCAACATCTTCCATGGAACGCTCACTTGCCAGATTTGAATATAATCGAAATAGTATGGTCAGTTTTGAAGAGGCAACTCAGAAGCAGAATTCCTGAACCCTTCATCTCTTTAGCAATTGGCAAGTTGTTTGGTTAAAGAGTGGTATAAAATCCTAATGGAGAAAGTTAGTAGCTGTACTCAAACCAAAAGGAGGCCCAACACCTTATTAATAAACAATTTGTAACTTTTCTCTGATGTTCACATTATTTTGTCCAACCCCTTCTACATACAGAGAATAAATTAACCTGCCAGGAAGGTAGATAGAAAGGCAAAAACAACCAATTACAAATAAGAGAAATCGTGATAACAGGTGTTAAAATAAGAAACACTGCTTAATGAATTTGAACAATGTAGAGCAATCAGCAACACTCACTGGTTCGGGGTTTACCTTCATTCTCTGATTGGGCAAATTCTTCGCAATTTCATTAGATTCGAGGAAATTAAGCAATTTAGGATCTCTAGTAACATGTACGAGGGTGGGCTGAAAAGTAATGCCTCCAAGGCCATGACACTTTTATTTTTTAACGAATTTTAAATTTTTTTTTTTTAAATGATGGCTTATTTCGTTCTCTTTCAAAAACACTTTATGTCTATGTCACTAGATGGTGTAGGTATGCTGAAAATGAAACGTAATGGCGACCTACATGGAAGTCGTGTTGAAACGGCGCACAGTGATTGAGTTTTTGACAGCTGAAGGTTGCGATCCTGTCCAAATTCATCGCCGAACGACAGCTGTATACGGCAATGCAACTTTTGACGTCAGTACAGTGAGAAGATGGGCAAGATTAGTGAAAGAACGAAACCCAGCAAGCTCTAGCCTAGCTGATCAACCCCGCAGTGGACGACCAATCACAGCAACAGATGAGCAACATCGAGTTCGTGTCGATCAAATGATTCGTTCCAACCGCCGAATTAAGCAATATGACATCGCTACAGAGCTCCAAATTTCCAAGGAGAGAGTGCACGTTATCATAACCGAGTTGCTGGGATATCGTAAGGTGTGTGCTCGTTGGGTACCGCATATGCTCACTCCTGAACTCAAAGAGAAGAGAAAGAACGTTTGCCAGGATCTGTTGGCCCGGTACGAGCGTGAGGTGAGGCTTTTCTGCAGCGCATTCTCACGGGGGATGAATCATGGGCACATCATTTTGACCCAGAGAACAAACGACAATCGTTGGAATATCGCCATGCAACATCTCCACGTCCCAAAAAGTTCAGGGTTGTCAAGTCAGCAGGGAAAGTCATGTTGATCATCTTTTGGGACTTCCAGGGTGTTGTCCACCTTGACTTCTTGGAACCAGGAACCACGATCAACTCAAAACAGTACGTGCAAATGCTAGAGAAGCTTCGCACCCGGTTGCTCCGAGTTCGGAAGGGTATGGACCCTATTCTGCAGCATGACAATGCACGTCCGCACACAAGTCGAGAAACGCAAGAAGGGTTGCAGCGACTGAAGTTCATGGAGGTTCTACCGCATCCACCGTACAGCCCTAACCTCGCTCCCAGCAATTTTCACTTGTTCCCAAAGCTTAAAGAATCGCTTAAAGGACATCGATTCAGCTCTGATGACGAGCTGAAAGACGCGATTCGATCCTGGTGTCGAAAACAACCAAAGGACTTCTTCTCCGACGGGGTGTCTCAACTAGTGTCACATTGGCAAAAGTGTGTGGACAGAGATGGGGACTATGTTGAAAAGTGAATAATGCATTGAAAAGAGAACAAAATAAGCCATCATTTGAAAAAAAAAAAATGTTAAATTCGTTAAAAAATAAAAGTGTTTACTTACTTTTCAGCCCACCCTCGTATTATTTTGAATTTGTTAGGATCCTAATCGTGACCCAACTATTGTCTTGACGAAATGTTGTGCAAATTTGGAAACATGAGCCTGTCCTTTTTTCACACAGGGAAGATGCTTCTTAATTCTAACTCCTATTATCCTCTTATAGTGGCCAATATAACTACATTCACATGTTTTACAGAATAGTTCATAAATAACGAATTTTTTTTTAAGAAGGGTGTTGTCTTTGACACCCCTTAACAGTTGTTTGAAGTTGTTAAAGCTTTCATACTGTAGGTAGTACAGTAGTAAATAGTAATCTTCACTATTTCATAGTTGAGATGTCTGTTGAACAGAAGTACAAAAAATCCAAAGGTACAATAAAGAGCTAGATTTCCTTTTTCTGTGAAAGGGAGGTATACTTGTTTAGAAGGTTCTTCTTTTCAATTTTCTTAACCAAACATCAATTATTCTATGATCGTATCCATTGAAGGTAGATATTATTTCATGTTGCTGATTTTAATAAGTTTCCTTGCTTCCATGAAGGATACAGTATATGCACTATTCATCATCTCTGTTTATCAAATATCTGCAAGATGCATTAGCTTCATTTTATTTGAGGCTGCAAAACTGATAAATCAGTTGAATTGTCACTTCACACACAACAAAAAACTAAATGTTTCTAAATAATCAATTCCTTAGTATTGTTTAGAACCTCTGGCAGCTAGTCCAACACCACCTAAAGAGAAAGCCTGAGCGTGGAAACGTCCTACATTGTTAAAACGTCATAAGTAGTCATCTTTAATACCCTTTCTACCAATAATAAGCCCGAAATTATGACTAGGTATGATAATGTAACAATGTATGAAATTTTCGCGCTCAGGCTTTGAGTAGAGGTGGTGTTGGCTAGTCTAGCTTTAAATCGACAGTCTTACTTTTTTCGTAATATCCAGCAATGTAAAATCTTTAGGAGATTCTATTAAATCTCAATTCTCATTTTGATTAAGGACTGAAATTCTTCATGTATAGCTTATATTACCTAAAGTTCTGGATAATCTTTATTATTGTATTGTATTGTAGCAACAAGCATCTCTCAACCACGAACTCTATACAGGGTGATTTACATCGAATGTAAAATACTTAAAGGGGTTATTATAGAGGTTAAGATAAACACAAAACGTCCTATGAACATGGGTTCAAATATGAACGATAACTGAGATATGAACAGAAATAAAAATGCCACCACCAAGATCAACAAGTTAATAACTCAGGTTCTGTAAAGCCTAGATTAATGAAATTTGGAGGAATAACAGAGTACATAAGACTGTGTATACCTTTAAAATTTGATCTAATTCTAACAAGAAGTTTCCAAGTTACTCATTCAACATCATAATACGTGTTCACTTGTGAGTACTAACTAGCACTTGTCACAATTTTGACTGTGTAACTCGGAAACTTCTCGTTGGAATTCAATCAAATTTTAACGGTATACACAGTCTTATGTACCTTGTTATTCCCCCAAATTGCATTAATCTAGGCTTTACAGAACCTGAGTTATTAACTTGTTGATCTTGGTGGCGGCATTTTTATTTCTGTTCATATCTCAGTTATCGTTCATATTTGAACCCAAGTTCATAGGATGTTTTGTGTTTATCTTAACCTCTATAATACCCCCTTTAAGTATTTTACATTCGATGTAAATCACCCTGTATAAGAGAACATGGAAAAAAGAAATTGCTCCCCAACGGGCAAAGCCCAAAACGGGGTTAATTTATGGGTTAGATAAAAATGTCGGCAAGATTGAAAACGTTAGATGAAAAATCGTAATCATTATATAGCTGTACTAATTTCATTGCTGGATCAATCCATCCGGCTTGAGAAGAATAAGAATGAACAGATAATTTTAATCTATTTCCCCTAATAACTCTAGAACAATGAAGTCCTATTGAAGCTAAAAAATTTGATGAATCAACACGACCATTAAGAATATTCGCAAGAAAATTGATCATATAACAGGTTCCTAATCTATCGAGAGACCAATAAGCGAATTGATCCCTCACAATACCATCAGAACTACCAAATTCTTTTTCGCAATACTTAAATAATGCATCATGAGACTTCATTAATTTTAAAAATTTTCTATTAGTAAAGCCTGGGAACCAAATAGGAAAACCATAAAGAATTTTAGGCAAAACAACACTTAAATAAATAGAACAGATAATACCAGGTTGACGATAAAAAAAAGCAAGACGCCTGAGACAACCCACTCGCCTAGGCACTTCTAAATTTAAACAATCAATATGGGTATTAAATGTACCATTTGAATCGTACCAGACACCAAGGTCTCTGATAGTAGAATCAACAGGAATTAAAGTATTTCCAACATAATATTTAAAACTTATTTTCATTGTCTTACGAGAGAAACTAATAATTTTCGATTTATTTATATTAATCTTTAAACCATTATCGGAATACCAATTATTAACCTGAATAATTTTGGTCTGAAGAATCAATGCATCAACAGATGATGAAATTCTATTAAAGATTTTTAAATCATCAGCGAACATAAGAGCTGAAACCGGACCCTCAGCAAACAAGCAATGTAAATTGCAAATAAAGAAATTGAATAGCAATGGGCCTAAAGGAGAACCCTGAGGTATACCACTCATAATCGAACCAAAGCAACAATTGCCTATAGCATTAGTAATAAAAAAAAAACGTCTGTTCTGTCTGTAATGGTTAGATGATGAATACCTAAATAATGTAACTTTGTCAATAACAGAACGATTTACGGAATCAAATGCTTTGGCAATGTCGAGATAACAAACATCCAATTGATGCCTTTCATCCAAAGCAATCGCAATTTCAGATGAAATGCGATGCAAATTCGTAATGGTGGACCTACCGGGAGTAAACCCATGTTGATTGTCAATCTGCAGACTCAAGATATTTCCTTCAGTTCTTTAAAAACAAATGACTATGATTTTAACAGGAAAAGGCAACACTGAAATCGGGTGAAAATTATCAGGACTATTTGGATATTATCCAGAGCTTAGTAGTACCACCTCTTATCTTTCAGAGTTTCTTAAACTGAAATGTCTTAACTTTCTCCTACAATAGCTATATTGGCTTTTTTTTTCCCTAAGTATGGTCTATTACATATTCAGCAAATCTGACTAGCATAACTAGATTTCGACGATCATGTAACCTTGATTGTCTACACTCCCAGGCAAAAATATGGAGATTTTGAAAATTTAAAAGATTTATCTCAGATAAGTGCTATTAAAATAAAATAGAATTGTACTATGCATTACACAGCGATGTGCACTTTATACACCATCTTATTAACTATACGTAAAATTTTTTGAGTAATAACTAATTTTGTTGAACAAAAAACAAGAAAAACAACGACTGCATTGAAGTCAAAAGTTTGGAGATTTTGTTAAAAACGTTAACATTTGAAGTTTCTAGTTGCAGAAATTTAACTACAGACGTCATGATTATGTAAATTAATCTAAGATGGATTGATTCATTACAATTTAGGGATGTGCTGAATTTATTTTCTTAAATTTTCAATAAGCCTCCTACAAAACAGATCCCTCAATCTATTCGTGACTTAAGAAAAGGCAAGAAAAAGACAAATTAAAATAGCAAAAGATCTCAACTTAACTACAATATCTGTAAGCAAGATTATTGTAAAATATAAGAAAATTGGAAGTTGCACTGTGAAGCAAGGTGCAGCACAAAACTCATCACAAGTAAAGCCGGACATCTAAGAAGTATTGTCAGAGAATCACGCTTTCAAACGGCAAGAGAAATTACTGTCAAATGGAATCCAATCAGCAAGAAAGAAGTTTCGGCAAAGACAACAATCCGGCGTTTGAAAGAGAGGTTACTCTTTTCCTTCTGCAGCAAAAAAGTTTCTCCTAACTAAACGAATGAAGAAAAAGGACTTGAGTGTGCACGTGAACACTCAACATGGACTATAGAACAATAGCAAAAAGTCATATTCAATGATGAATCTAGATTTAGCCACTAAATGCTGATAAACAAAAAGTTGTGTGCAGGAAACGAGAAAAGCTGGACTTTAGATGTATACCATATAGAATCAAATTTCTACCAAGCATCATAGCTTATGGAACAATAAATGCATATGGGACCGGAAGTTTAGCTTTTGTCAAAGGACACGTCAGCAGTTCCTATTATATGGAAATAATGGCTGATCATCTGATACCAGGTGCTGCTTTTTACTTTCGTGATGGTAACTTTATAGTATATCTTGTCCCAAAGCAAACGCGACACTGAACTGGTTGGAAGAACAAAATATTCACCTTCTAAAATGGCCAGGATATAGTCCTGACGTTAATCCTATAGAGACAATTTGGGGTAAAATGAAGCGAAACTTTGCCATATGTAAAATTCTAACAAACAAGGATTTATTCAAAACTGTGTCCCATGTCTTATGTGAAATATCGAAAGATGATTGTCAGTCTCATAGAGTCTATGAGACAATGTGTGCAAGCAGTTATTAATGCTAAAGGCAGTTGGACCAATACTAAACAAAGAATCTCCAAACTTATGTTACAGTATAGACAAATCTCCAACTTTTGGATTCAATACTGTTTGTTTTCTGTATGTTTTGTTGAAAGAAATTGTTTGAAGTACATAAAATGTTTTGTGTATAGAGAAGAAACTAAGTAACGTTCGAATAAATCATCGTATAATGCATGAACAAGTCCTTTTTTTTAAAAAACAGTTTTTTCAGATGAACCTTTCATATTTTGCAAAAAATCTCCAAATTTTTGTCTGGAAGTGTATACTGATTTATGTTTGATATGTCTGACAAATTATAAGACTTACAAATTTCTGAATCTATAGTAGGCTGATCTTCATTCAAGTTTTAAAAGCCAGAATTTTCACTTCCAAAATGCTTGAGATCTTGTCTTGGGGTTTGGCTTCAGCTGTCTGTTATAGACACTTCCATTTCAATTCCAACCTTATCAAGAATTACATTAGTGAAATATATAACATTATGCTCATTATTCACGTAAATTTTGAGACAAGGAAAATCCAAATCATAGCATAAAACAATTCCCTTTTTTGTTTCAATTTTGGTACATTTATATCCCGATATTAGAATATAAGATTTGATCCAAAGCTTCTCAGCTTTTTTATTTTGCATTTAAACCATATTTTAACAGGACTTTTACCTCTTACATGTGCTCCGTATGGTGGCGATGTGGTTGGCCATTCCACCTCCTCCTACATACACTGACTTGTTAAAGCAGACAAAACAGAAGTTGGAAATGATTTGACAGGGACAAATTGTTACACCCAAGAATGTCTTATGGTCGACGATGGATGTCGACCACTTTGTCGACAACGAGATGGTACAGTTTACCCTGACTGCGGAAGTCTACAATTGGCAGAAGATCTCTGCTAGTCTTGAGGTTCATATACAAGCTATACAACAGACACATGCCGATAGAGTCTATGACATAGATAAGATAGTGAAGCGACTCACATTTCCTAAGTTCGACGGGATGTCTGACTTGGCCGAATTTCTCCAGAGGCTCAAGAGCCAGGTCAGTGTTCTAGGGGTTCCCATAGAAATGTTAATAAAAATATTTCCCCGGATGACTGCTGAACCTATTCTGCCATGATACACGACTATCCAACAAGCGGCAACCTGGCAACAGGCACGTAACGTACTCTTCTGGACGCTTGGACACGTGATATCAGATATAACACGAAGGAAGACTATGTATTCAAGGCTCAAAGCTATTGAAGAGCCAGTGTTAAGTTATTTTACAGAACTTCATTCAGTAAATCTCGCCCTGAAGAAGCCAGTCCCAAGGCAAACCGTTCTGGTGGAAAACCTGGATCCGGATACTAAACACAAATTAATACCAGACTATCCATATGATGAAGTGGAATTCGTCCGTAAAATCTTAGAGATAGAGAGGCTGCGTAGAGAGGCAACAATTACCAGTGACATGATTGGTGACCAGTAAGGTTGTCCCAGTTCTTAGTCCCTCCCATAATTTCTAATTGAGAAGGGGGGTAATGAATATTGTTTTGTCCTTGATGCAAGGAAATTGAACAACATTACAAAACCAATGAATCATTACCCCCTTCCTATAGACCAAATTCTCCGGAAGTTATCCAATGCCAAAATCTTTTCGGTGCTGGACCTGAAGGCCGCATTCTGGCAGATCTCCTTGGAAAAAAAACGTCCAAGGAGAAGACTGCTTTCATGGTCTCCGAACTGGGCACCTATGCCTTCAACATTGTACCATTTGGAATTCGCAATGGAACTTGGGTGTTCCAGTCCGTCATCTATCGCGTTCTGGACCCAACCATTGAGCCCTGGAGTTTCCATTTCATGAATGATATCATCGTGGGAACTCCAGACCACTAGACCCATCGATGCATCTTGCACATTGTACAATACAATCTTAAGATCAATTTTGACAAGTCCTCCTTCATATAGAAGAGCGTCGACTTCCTCGGGTATTCTGTCGATCAGGATGGGTTGCATCCGACGACCAAAAATGTAGAACCCATGCTGCAATACCCCGTTGCAATGAACTCCAAGGAGGTAAAGAGGTATATTGGGATGGTTCAGTTCTACAAATCCTTCATATTGGAGCTGAGCTATCTCAATTACCGCCTATAGCGTCTTACACACCAATACATCAAGTGGGAATGGGTGGAAGACCGCCAGCGTGCCTTTGACAATATCAAGAGCATCTTAACTAATCTGCCAGTGTAGCCACAGCCCGATTTTAGCCACCCATTTGAGCTGCACACCGACACCACCAAGCGTGCTGTCGGAGGCATGTTGGCCCAGAAGATTGATGGTGTGCGAAAAATCATCGCCTACTGCATTCGGGCCCTGACGGACGTCGAATCTCTTCAGGCCACGATTGAATGGGAGTGCCTGGCTGTAGTGCATGCCATCGCCATTTTTCGTCCATGCATAGATGGAACAACATTTACTGTATACTGCGACGCCCAAGCCTTGATGTGGATCGACCTATTCCGAGACTTGCACGGCTATGTGGGATGGTGGACGCTGAAACTACAGGGATTCAGTTTCATCATCAAACACAAATGCAGTAAGAACAATAACATCCCTGATGCCTTATCCCAAGCCTCGTTTCTGCTTCACCACCCAATGTCGACGGGACGTCAGACAGCGAACCAATCCGTTTTGCATGAAACTCCACCAGTGGATCGCTCAACGGGAATCCGATCGATGAGAGAATACCGGAGGCACATTGTATAAGCGTGAACAGGATACAAAGCGAGTGATAGTGTTGAGTCGATTTCAAAATTTTTGATTCGGTATCGGTTTTTAGGGGGGGGGGGGACCACTGTTTTGGTTTCAGTATCGGTGTTTACCATACTGGGTAAAGTGTTTAGATTTTAATGATTCACATTTAACAAATTCCATACTGCACATCATTAGTGATGATATGATGAATCAGTTTGTTTTTAAAACAAAAAAAACCACGGTCTTTGTTTCAAATTTTTTGTTGAACATACAATTTTATGAACAGATTAAAAACACAACACTCTTTAACCACAACTAAAAAAGGCGTTAAACAAGAAATAAAACAAAAAGAATGAAAAAAACAATACAACCTGTAAATGTCTTTCGAAAGCTTTGCTTTCATCTTCAGCAGACAAGGAGAACTTCAAGAGATTCTTGAGAAAACTGACTTGTTTATTGAATTAGCAAGGTATATATAATGAACAATAACCAATAGAAACAAAAACCTGCCGAAAATGTGATCACCGTTTTGGTAACTGGGCCACCCATTGGATCAAACTAGACTCACCAATGGGGCCCCTGTCCGAATTTAACAGTAACTGCTTATCCATTTTATTTATAGCTAAACTTTCGTAAGAATCTAACAAGTATTTTTTATTGACCGATTTTATTAATTTCACACTATTCATATGGAATTCGTGGCCCGTATCCAGGGAATGCTTCGGGATGGCTGACTGGTTGCTTCTGCCAAATCTTGTGTGGTTCAAATGCCCCTTAAATCTTGTTTCTATGCTTCGGAACGTCTGCCCTTTGTACATCATAAAGCATTGGTTACATTGAGCCTGGTAGATGCCCGATTTTTGCAGTGGTGGGATCTGGTCCTTAGGATTGCCCAGCAGTTGCTTCATTTGACCTAGATTGCTGAAAGCGAGAGAGACATTAAAAGGCTTAAGTATCGAGCTTATTCCGCTTATAAGAGCCTTATTCCTGAAAAAGATTTTGAAGAAGAATCAGATTCCCAAAAATATTAGAAAGGAATGTAAAAATTTAGTTAATTTATGTGTTAATAACAACATCTTTAGTTACAAAAACAAAGTTTATAAAATGGTTGGGGGCACTCCGATGGGATCTTGTTTAAGCCCTATTTTGGTGGAAATTTTCCTTAAAAATTTTGAGGTCATTTTAAAATCTTCTGATTTCTACTTTCCGGACACTTGGTACAGGTAAGTAGATGATGTATTCACGATTTTTGATACCACCAAATGTGATATTGGTTCGTTTGTCCAACACATCAATGGTTTCTTTCCGTCAGTACAATTCACGGTCAAGACTGAAAACAATCAGTGCCTTCCGTTCTTAGACATTAAGATTTCTAGGTTTAAAGATTTTGCTATCATTTGATGTGTATAGATTTTCGCTATCATTTGATGTGTGTAGAAAACCTACAAACAGTTTAAAACTACATACCTAATGATTCCAGTCATCCCTGGAACCAAAAACTTTCAGCTTTCATCTATATGATAGATAGAGCATTGAATATTCCATTGAGCCCATCCAAATTTAAAAAAGAAATATCCATTATTTAAAACACGGCCAACAAAAACGGGTATAGGTCCAAGCTTATTTTGGATTTAGTTAGAAGAAGGTTTAAAAAGTTCTTAGCAGGAATCACTACTTTTAAAAGGAACATAAATAACCGGAAAATCATTTCCTTGCCCTACAACAAGGCTCTTATAAGCGGAATAAGCTCGATACTTAAGCCCTTTAATGTCTCTCTTGCTTTCAGCAATCCAGGTCAAATGAAGCAACTGCTGGGCAATCCTAAGGACCAGATCCCACCACTGCAAAAATTAGGCATCTACTAGGCTCAATGTAACCAATGCCCTATGATGTACAAAGGGCAGACGTTCCGAAGCATAGAAACAAGATTTAAGGAGCATTTGAACCACACAAGATTTGGCAGAAGCAACCAGTCAGCCATCGCGAAGCATTCCCTGGATACGGGCCACGAATTCCATAGAATAGTGTGAAATTAATAAAATCGGTCAATAAAAAATACTTGTTAGATTCTTACGAAAGCTTAGCTATAAATAAAACGGATAAGCAGTTACTGTTAAATTCGGACAGGGGCCCCATTGGTGAATCTAGTTTGATCCAATGGGTGGCCCAGTTACCAAAACGGTGATCACGTATTCGGGGGGTTTTTTGTTTCTATTGGTTATTGTTCACTATATATACCTTGCTAATTCAATAAACAAGTCAGTTATTAGTATGATCCACATAAATACTTATTTTGTTTTATACAATTTTATTATTAAAAATGGCCTACTTCACATTAATGTTTAGATAAACAAGTTTACCTGCATGCTTTGGCTTTAATCTGCTTTTTTTTGCTGATAGTTTCATCAGCCTTTGAAAAAAGTCTCTCACTAGAAACAGACATAGCTGGTATTGACAAGTACTGCCTTGCAATGTAAGCAAGATGCAAAACTTGTCAATGTAAGCAAGGTTTGGATATCTGCGTTTATTATTCTGCCACCAATCAAATGTTGAAGAAGATATGACAGGTTCTTGCAAATATGCTGTAAGTTTCTGCTCCATCTTCAAGTGTTGCTGCTGTGCATTTCCTCCACTTTATGTTTCTCTTCTACTTTCGATCTGAATTTGTCCCATACACTTGTGACTGGTTTCTGCCATTCTTTTGTTGTTTTTATACAATCGGAATCATTAGATGTTTGCGATCTTTCTTGTGATAATTCATTTTTCAACATTAGCTCCATTAAAAAGTGCCTGGCTGCTAATTTTGAACTTTTCTTTTCAAATAGGATGTCTTTGAATCTAGGATCAAGCAGGCTAGACCAACACCTCCTATAAAGAAAGCCTTCGCACTGAAATATCATACATTGTTACACTGTCATACTTCGTCCTTTGTTAACCGCATTTCTACCAATAATAAGCTCTAAATTTGGTCGACTTATGATGCTGTAACAATGTACGACATCTAGTGCCGAGGCTTTCTTTATAGGAGGAGTTGGCTAGACACACTAAATGTTCTATTGTTTTCAAACTCCTCCAGCGCTTGTTAATGATCTCTAAAAAAGCTTTGCACACGTTTAATACTGATGGAATATTATTGACAGTTTTCAAATTTTTTGTTCCTATTTCGCAATTTTTTTGCTGATTTTGTAAAATTCTCCGATGTTTTTTGTAAAATTCCCCGACTTCTCCCGGGTTTCCCGGTTTCAGGCTTTATTTAGTGCTATCAGCAATGAACACCGACCAATCAAGTGAAGTGATCAGGCTTGCCCATTGGCTAAGAGCAGGGGTGACCAACCTGCAGCCCACGGGCCAAATGCGGCCCTCCAAAGGAATTTATGCGGCCCACGAAATTAACTATTTACCATAAAATTTATTAACAAGTAAGATTGTACGTGGTTAATGCTTCCTAAAATATTTGAATGTATTTGAATTACAAATTGTTGGCCCCCTTAAAACCTTCAGAAATTTATCTTGGCCCGAGACAAAAAAAGGTTGGTCACCCCTGGCTTAGAGCTTTGAACACACTTGGTTGGCCGGAGATTCCTGAATTCCCAATTCTTTTATATCAGTTTCAAGAATAATTTATTTAGTGAATCGTCCACTGAATCGTTATTAAGTGAGATCGCGTAAAAACCGTATCGAAATTTTTAAAAACAGTCTGTTTCAGTTTTTACTAAAAACTAAAAGTTCATTTCAACAGTGCTGGAGGTTGATC
Organism: Rhysida immarginata; assembly: GCA_023313115.1. Taxonomy (NCBI): domain Eukaryota; kingdom Metazoa; phylum Arthropoda; class Chilopoda; order Scolopendromorpha; family Scolopendridae; genus Rhysida; species Rhysida immarginata. Next base: position 328,186 of record JAHWFO010099378.1, read on the forward strand.
ATCGGGACCTCATCGAATTTTGGCACTTAAAAGGTCCGTTCGTGCACCCCAGAGGACTGAAGTTGTTTTGGTGCTCCGCCGACTATATTATTGGCTAGGACTCAGCAGTTACGTCTTTGACTACGTTAGGACATGTATCGCATGACAACAATGCAAACCACGCAAGACATCGGATGGTTTTGCGCCTCTTAAATGCCGAATCCATGGTCCCAGGGAATTGTGACCATCGATGTAATCGGACCACTTCGCCCTACCCATGCTGGTAATAAGTATATTTTGGTATTGACAGATGCATTCTCGGGATGGGTGGAGGCAGAACCCATTAAACAAGTAAGGCAATTTACGATAGTCGACTTCACGAGATGGTGTGTCGTCAACTTAGAGCGCCCACGTCAGTTACTATACGACAACCCTAGTTACTTTTAGGGCCGCCAATTCCAGAGTTTCCTGATGACATACGACAGAGGATCGCTGTTCGATTCAGTATTGGCCCAGAACCAATCCTACTGAGCACTATATTAGAACATTGTTGGAAAAACTTTGAATATGCTTGCTGGAAACCGATAGTGTCGAATGGGACCATTACATACCGGACCGCCTCCTCACGATGCAAAAGAAGACCTAAGATGCGACTCGCTATTCTCCAGCACAGCTCATCTGTGGTACGGATTACTGGGGAAAATCTCATTGGTGTGAAAGGGAAGGTGAAGAAGAACAAATGATTCAACAAGCATACGTCAAAAAATACAGGCGGAAGAAAAACAAGATCGAACCCAGACGTCGCATTGTGCCTTTTGAACCCAAGAACTTGGTATGGGTTAAGAATAAAATCGTATGATCGGCCAGCCAGCTAAGCACCAAATTGCTACCTTTCTATTCGGGCCTGTTCCGAGGTGATCTGCAAGCATGACCTGGATTCCTGTGCTTTACGTAGAGTAGATGTAAAAACTGATAAAAGGATATGGACTATAAACGTGAAGAATATGAAGAGATATGTTGAGGATCAGAAAGTCTTTTGATGTCAAAGATTGCACTGTGGTGGTTTAGTTAGTGCTCTTCTAATGTAAAAACTTGGACATTATGTCTCGACTCGTTGTCTGCTGCACGGCGGGTTTTTCTCGGAAGTTTAATTTGCCGCCTCACCCTTTGACCTGTTTGCAGTCCTTACTGCTGACAACTAGCTAAGTGTCCAATAGAACGCTCAGTCAGAATGAAAACATTTTTTTTTCCAAAGAAGGGGGGAGATTTCTAATGCCCCACCAGTATGTGATGTAGACGTTAATTTTGGTAGCGATGTCTGCTCCCGACAGGATTCGTCAGATGGAACATTCTCTGATGTAGCTTGACGAAGATTGCCGTGTGTGTTAGATTGCTTATACTGTATTATAAAGTAAGGTTGTCCCATACAAACATTTACCCCTCCCCGTTCTTCTACTTACCTTTAGTTCTCCCCCCCCCCCCCCCCCTCCTTACTGGCTAAGTTTTGTGATAAGTTGGATTGCACCGAGTGTTGACTGTTGAATTTACCTAATGTTTTTTTGCTGGAGTTGATTACACTGTTCTACAAAAAAATAAAAATAATTTTTCTGGGGGTAAGATTAGTGATTCTTATGGAAATAAGCTCCCTAAATTCAAATCTGTAATTACTTTTTCTGTCAGGCACAGTTTCTAAGTTATATATAGTTCAGTGCACAATACAGAAATACAGTGGGGGAAACCATGAATCCGGAATGCTCGGGACCAGAAGCCTCCCCGATTCGTGGTCTTTTTCCTGGGAGAGGTTACACTGTGACTGAGGGTCAGTGTGTGTTTGGTTTGGAGGGGGTGGTACGTGCGTGTGTGTGTGTATATGCGGGTGTGTGTTAATGTAGGGGTTTGTTTGTTTGAGTAAGCTGGAGTTAAGTTTTGTGGTCGGTATAATGGAATTATTGTTGTAGTAAAGAGAGTTATCAAAATTTTACGATGATAGTGTTAGGCAGGGTCGGAGGTTTCTCTTTGCGCCAACAATGCCTTAGCCAAATAAGGCCGAGCTTTGTTGTATTGAGGAGAAATTCTCAGTATAACTGCGTGTTTTGTTTTTCAGAATGTAATTGTTTGTTAAAAATTTTTTTGTTATGTTGTTGTTAAGCGAACAGCGTCGGCATCGAGTGTAATGACGAATTTAGTGATGAACGATGTTTTGACTCTTGTCATGCAAGGATTATTCGAAAATGGCAGTCCATTAAGCCCTTGGTCGATAATTAATGCATGAAAGCGTCTGGAGCGGTGCTAAAAGTTTTTATTTACTAATAATTTCATAAAATCTGCTGAGCCCACAATGAGCCTTGTAAGAAGCAGTTTTGATTATGCTGAAAACTCCGATCGACGAAAGTTATGGCGTCCCTATTGCGAGTGTGCATAAGATTAAAGGTCGACGGTGATAAGAAGACAACTTGCCATCTATACGGTGAGATCATTTCAATTTATTCTAAAAACGGGATAAAGTAACTTGATCTTCAGTTAGACGAAATCAATTCGAACGCTGAGTATTTTAGATGTATAATCAACGTTGCTGGAACAAGTTCCGCGGACTATTTTCCCACGCGTTAAGTGCAATGTAGAAACAAGTGAACAGTCAAAGCCAAGTAATTTTCGCTCTAAAAACAGAACTGTGCGGGAAATTTCAACACGGTCGCGGTAGGAACTGAAAACTGTTTGTTAAAGAGTCCGCGTGTTCAATGATCGTGTTAAATATTATGTAAATGGCTGAATAAATGCTTTGTCTGGCAATTGAATTAAAATATGTATACTAATAATTGTAAAGAGCGGTGTAAGCGGACTCAATGTTAATTGCGCACGAAAAGGTGCAGCGTTAGAACTCAATTTATAACGAAAGCTCCCAGGTAGTTAAACAAAGGAAATAGTTACTCTGAGAACTATATCGCGGGGCGTAATATAGTAAAGGTTACGGTATCCCTCCCTGATTAAAAGGGATACACGATGCCTGAGTGCGTTGAATGTGAATGTAGAAAATAAACCTGTGGTTGCCGCAAGTTACGTTGATTGAGTTAGCACCACTAAAACGTAGTTCTTGAGTCGCTTATACAGGCTGATAGTATAAAATAGGATATACAAGAGTTTATTGCCATAAAGTGTATGCTTTATTAACAAACCCGATAACTTAATATTCATCTTGGAACTGTTATTAATTTTAGATTTTGGGGCCCCAGTTTTGTTGAATTAATTAATTAGTTAAATGATTGTTAATGGTTTATTTAATTGGAATAATGATTTTCTGGTCATTAGTAAATATCAGTATTTTTCCGAAACACACCCTCCCTAGCAGTCACGTACGAAGGTTGGGAAAGTCCCGCGACCCGATTAAGGTCACGCCCCCGCACGTGGATGGCACAACACAACATGTGTGTAATTATACACATTTCTGACGACTGTTATTTAAAATTTATTTTAAAATAAAAGCCTTCACAATTATACAATTAAAGTCGTTATTGTAATATACAGTCAATTCTCGTTAATACGAAATCGTGGGGACCAAGAAATTTTTTCCTATTATTCGTATTTCGTATAAACCAACAATACTAAAAGTGTTATGAAATAAGCACGGAAATAGAATACTTTAAGTTAGAAATAATTTTTATTCATCTCTCCTAAAAAAATCTGTAATAACAGTTTGTTTTCGCGCTAAAACGATTTTTTTTATTGTTGAAATAAATAACGGGCAAATATTTTACGTTTTTAAAACAGCGTGGCCTGGCGAATTTGCCAATAATTATCGGCTTTTTCTTGTCAGTGCCATCCATATTTGTACATAATACTGACAACCATTCTTTGCTACTTTTCCCTATGAAAGATACCGTAAAAAAACATTAGATACATGTACAAAATTATCGGTAAAAAATACAATAAAGTTTAAATGACGCATGCATACCTCCATGACGCTTTTCACCTTTTAAATAATAAGATTTCTCGGGCAGAAGATTATAAAATAGGGCGGTTTCGTCAGCGTTGTAACTTCAGAGCTAATGAAAGATCCTTTAGTTTCCTTTTGCTTGAAGCTGACATTGAATAAAATTCCTGACTGTAGATAACTGCGTTGTAGCGATGAGAAAATTGATTTTGAAACAATACCGATATTGCACTTGTTTAAATAAAGATTTGAGCGCCATGTGACAGGATTTCAGATCTGAATAGCTGAACCAATCAGATTTTGCGAATCAGATTTCCCGTTAGCTTCAAAGCACGTGATTCAGATTTAGCGAATCAGATTTCCCGTTAGTTTGAAAGCACGTGAT
>JAHWFO010099378.1:332877-345578 GCA_023313115.1 Rhysida immarginata
TAAGTCTCATTTTAACGTGATTGTTGTGAGCAGCTTAGAATTTCCCTTCGCAGCAACAATGACATCAGCGCAGATGCTGGGCTTTGTTGAGAGCCTGGAGAAAATCCTCGGAAAAACTGCGGTTTTTCTATCTGTTTTTGTGTTATTGTTTAAGGGGAGTTCTTAAAAAAGAAAAGCTTGACAGGAGGGACGTATGAATATCATTGGGAGAGGGATAAAAACAAGCGGCCATCGGAACAGAGTTCGAAAATGGCGCTTGTCTTTTGCTCCCTATGCAGTTCTGCTCGACAACTTAATTAAAGTAAGTAGTAGTACAGCTGATTTTTACAATTCGCCATAAAGTCACCCGTGTATGCTACAGTTTTATTTAATTGTGGACAAGTCTTCAGGAGAATGTCTTAAGACTCGAAAGGAACCGTGCCTATGTTATGGATCGTTGATGATGTTCTTTTGTTTACTCTGCTCATCAAAGTTGAGAAAACAACTTGCCGACGTGTTTGGTGAGACTGTTCTTGTTTTGATTTTATAATCTGGAGAAATGTTTCGTCCTCTTTGACAAGAAAGTGTGTTCAAGTCATGTGCAGGTTTTTGTGAATGCATGTTTAATGTTCACGCCCATAATTTTGCCTATTGTTCCGAGTACGCATTGAGCGATATTAACGATCTAATTCGTCGACAAGGACGCTCTTTTAGATGCAATTCGAAAGTTACCGATTCCTTTTGAATAATTGTGAATAATTATTTATAATAGGTTAAACATAATTAATGAGTCAAATGTTTAAATGTTTTTTGATTCACTTCAGTATAAAGTTAAGGATTTTATATCCAGTAACGGTATATGTTCAGCTGAGCCTGCATAAGTGGTTCCTAGCGCTAATATTGAGAAGCAGAATAAAGTTTGGGCCAAATGATTGCACTTAGAACAGTCGTTCACTCCCACGCATAAGTCAGAAGGGGTAGCTGAACCTAAGGGGTCTGTTGTGCGCTGTAGCGTCACAGAAAAAGTTGATTAGTTGCGTTATTTAAGGGGGTTACAGTACCCCGCCCTGATATTTTAAAAAGGGGTACACGGCGCGTTCTAGTATAGACCAATTCTTGGGTTCCTCGGACCTCAAGTAATGCGTCGGGTGTGTCTGGTGCATTTAGCCCTGGTTGGATTGCGGTGTACAGCCTTGAAATGGAACACTTGTGTTGGCGAGATGCCATTTGATATTATGCATATTGTATTAGATGCATAGGTGCTCAGTGCTGCTGTTAGTAAAAAGAGTTCAAATGTTGGTAGAATGTAGTCGATTAATTTACCGTATATACCTGCGTATAGGCCGTATTTTTTTTTCCAAAAAATGACCCCTAAAAACCACATTCGGCCTATGCGCGGTTCAGAGTTGATGAAAACTCTTATAAGTGGAGTTTACAAAAAACTAAGCAATAATTTTATTTATTAATCCGTTTAGATTTCATTTATTAACCCTTTCACTGCATACATAAATTTCTGATAAGATAAAAGTATTATGAGAATCTCTAAAATGCCGTGGTGGCCATATTGGAGAAAGTATGAGAGGGGGAGGGGCTTCAAACGAAACCAGCGCATTTTTACGTGTTCTGTCATTCCAATACATACAGTAAATTAGTGGTGTGCGATCCATCAATGGTTTTGTTCGTCGTTCAATGGAAATTTCGAGGTTTTCAACCATCGAACGATTTTTACAAAACATTGATACTTTAAGCCTACTGAAAGATGATAGAAACAAAATTGAAACTATGATCGAAAAATGGTTTATAACATAAAATACTTGAAATAATTTTTTTGTATCTGCTACGCATGGTAAAGATTATATACCGTTAAAATTTGATTGAATTCCAACAAAAAGTTTTCAAGTTAATCATTCAACATCATAATGCGTTTACTTTTGAGTACTAACCAGCACTTGTTACAATTTTCACTGCGTAACTCGGAAACTTCTCGTTGGAATTCGATCAAATTTTAACGGTATACACAGTCTTATGTACCTTTTTATTCCTCCAAGTTTCATTAATCTAGGCTTTACAGAACCTGAGTTATTATTTGGAATTCGGTCATTTGCCCCAAACTGCAGCATGCCTTTTGAACATCGATAGCTTATTATCTCAAAGCGCATAAAATTTAATATATCTTACAGCACATTGTACAAATACATACAAATACATTAATTAGTGCATCATGTCGCATCTTTTTCCTCAATTTCCCATTATAAAAGGCAAATGCAAAGTCAAATCCCGAAAACAAGATGGAGACGACCATGTTAAACTGTCACTGTGTTCTTGCCAAGTGCGTCTTGAAAATCGTCCAAGAATGTTTTAATAAAGAAAGTTAATATGGTTATAATTAAAATATATTATTACATACACAAAAAAAGATCAGGAATCGATTTCCACAACCAAAAATCAAAAGTACATAACTAAAATAAAATAAAATAATTGGTTGCATTTTGGACCAGCAAGGTACCCGGATTCTGCACTGTAAGAACCAATGGACACTCTTAAGCCACATTCTTATTCCTCTCACTATGATGTAATGGATATATAAACCCTGAAATCTCTGCATGGAATTCAGTAATCTGATCACCACATACTTCAGCAGACGTAAGTTTTCTGTTCTCCAAGAAATCGCCAAGTTCATCGAAGTTTTATTAATCATAATTACGGTAAGATACTTTTTTTTCCTTTACTCTTTAGTACTCCTTTTTGTTTTTGTATGAATTAGTTTTCTAATTTTGTTTGTGCTTTTAGTTTTACAATGTCTTTACAAACTAAAAGAACTGCTTACACAGCAGCTTTTAAACTAAGAGTTGTTGCTCGAGCAGAGGAATCCAACAACGCTGTTGCTAGTAGGGAGTTTGGAGTAAACGAGAAGCAAGTTCGGGAATGGAAAAAAAAGAAGTCAGAACTTCAGAAAATGCCAAAAAACAAGAAGGCGTGTCGTTTTATGTCAACGAAGCTGGAGGCCCTGGAAAAGGATTTAAGCGAGTGGATTTTGGAATGCCGAAAGGACGGTTACGTCGTCACACGAACAAACATTCGTTTGCGTGCGTTGCAGATGGGTAAGAGTGGAAAATACCCAATGCCTCAAAACCACGACTTTGTTGCTTCTGCTGGCTGGTGTTCTAGATTTATGGAGAGGTATGTATTTAACAGTAAAATGTATTCAACATTTTAAGAGTCATCTGGCTAAAAAAATCTTATTTCAATTTTCAGATATGGACTGTGTTTGCAACAAAGGACAAAGATATCGCAAAAGCTCCCTGACGATCTTACCGAGAAGGTTTGCGCATTCCATAAATTCATAATAAGGCAGAGAAAACTGAACGGTTACGATCTACGAGACATAGGAAATATGGATGAGACACCAATGACGTTTGACTTGCCTAGCAACTGAACAGTTGCTAGGATAGGTGAGAAGAGCATTCCCGTTAGGACGACAGGAAACGAAAAAAATCATTTTACTGTGGTGCTTTCTTGTCTGGCAGATGGGACGAAATTAAGGCCGGTTGTAATCTTTAAAAGAAAAAATATCCCGAAGAACCTCAACCATCCAGGCGTTATCGTCCGGGCCCATGAAAAAGGATGGATGGACGAGGAAGGAGTTAAAAAATGGATTAATGATGTATGGAATAACAGGCCAGGAGCTTTATTGAAGAAAAAGAAGTCTTTGTTAGTCTGGGACATGTTTAGGTAAAATTATTATATAATTTTTTATAATTATCAGGGATATCAATTAGCAAACAAGAAGAACTAACTCTTTTCTTTTTATAGCGCCCACAAAACAAACGCGATTAAAAGCGAGGCTCGCAGAACGAATGTGACTCTAGCGGTCATTCCAGGTGGCCTCACTTCGATTTTACAACCCCTGGACGTATGTTTGAACAAGCCTTTTAAAGATCGTGTTCGAAAAATGTGGCAGGACTGGATATGCTCTGGGAAAGTACGTTTAACAAAGAGCGGAAATATAGCGAAGCCGGACGCACAACTAGTGGTTACTTGGGTTAGAGATGCGTGGGAAGACATTCCCATAGAAATGGTCCGTCGTTCATTTTTAAAATGCGGCTTCAGCAATGCCCTAGAGTGATAAGCTCTGAGGGTGATAAGCTCTTTGAAGACGATGATGATTCCTGCCATGAAAGTGATGCCGATGAAAATGAAACAGAAGATGATTTGGACGACATGTATGAAGAAGAATACGAAAATTTTTATCAACTTTTCGGAGAGTCGGATGAAGAAGATGCTACTTTTGATGGTTTTTCCACACAATGATTTTCTTATTATAAATTTAATGTTTTTGTAATAAAAAAAATTTTTCCCTCATGCGTTGCATTTTTTCCCCTTTTTTCGGCCTATGTGCGGGTCAAGGCGTTTTTCCACTTTTTGGGCTCAAAAACAGGGCGTCGGTTTATGCGCGGGACGGCCTATACGCGGGTATATACGGTATGTGTTTTTTTTAGGGGGCCCCCCGAATTTGTCACTAATGTTATGGTTGTTTTTTTCTTATCGTTTTTTAACAACGTGTATTAAAAATAAGTTGAGTGATCGATTAAACCTTTTTATTAATTGAATAAACTAGTTTCAGTTGCTTAAAACACATTGCATATCTCACATTACACAGCCTAAACGAGTTCTACCCTCCCTTGCCTCCATGTACGGGTTCGGAATTGTCGTAAGACTACATATCAGTCCCGCCCCCGCACGTGGGTGGAACACAATGGCGCCCGAACAGGGATTCGTTAGTTTGACACTATTCCTGGATTATTAAGGCAATGTAATAGTGTTTTAAGTGTTTGTAGGTGTGATAAAAGGAAAAAAGATAGAGTATAGTAGTGCGAGTGGTTGATATAGAAAGGGGTTAATATAAGAGTTGGGATGCCTAACGACGGTGCAGGAGAAAATGTGGAGGAGGCAGTAGAGCCCAAGATGGCGGGTTTTACTGGTACTGTCCCTGCATTCTTTGGAGACACAACGGGGATAAATGTATAAGGTTTTTTGAAAGCCGTAGAGAGCATCGGTGCTCTGGGGCACTGGAACGTTGAGATTAAGCTCACCGTAGCGAAATCTAAATTAAAAGGCGCTGCTGCAAGGAAGGCAGCGGACCTCGAGCTGTTCGACGTCGATAGCTATGCCATCTTCCGGTCTCGACTCGGCCAATCGTTTGGTCGGGTAAAGATCGATAAGGACTGTGGCAAAGAGCTGTACGACGTCGTACAGCGGAGGAAAGAATCGGTCCTAGATTACACCGGCCAGCTCCAGATGGCCATGGACCGATTCATTCAGGCGAATCCCAATATGGAGCCATCGAGGGAGCAACTGTTATTGGAAAGGTTCCGTCATGGCACACTGATTTCACATAAGAAGCTGATAAAGGCTACTGGCCACAAAACATTTGAGGAGGCGATTAAGTGTGCCATGAAATCTGAGGATCTCGAAAGAAGCAACCATGGGGAATGTCGTGGCGTGGCTGCGGAGCCTGGTATTATGGATTCCAGTGATGAGGATGAGGTGACCATAGCACGATCTAAAAAACGAGGTAAGAGCCTCAAGAGTGCTGCGGTAGAGCCTGTGTCGAGGGAATGCGTATGCAAAAGCGAAATAAAAGAATTACGGCATATGATGCAAAAGCTGCTGAAAGAGTCCTCACAAAAGGGACAGAATAGCAAAAAAATTTTCAACTGCTTTAAATGTGGCGCACAGGGGCATTTTGCCAGAGACTGCCGCCAGGGGAAACAGCCCGATTCCACGCAGGCCACTCGAGAGGAGACAGAACCAATTGTGTTAAAGCGGGGGAAGGACAGTTTATATCGAATTGATGTATCAATTCAAGGACAGTGAATCGATATGCTGGTCGACACTGGTTCACAGGTGTTGTTCCTCGATGATGAGCTGTTTCGCCAAGTATTACAAGCCCCGATTAAGGAGGTTGATATGATGGTGCAGGGAGTGAACGGAGGATGTGCCTTCAATAAGTTTTTTCTAATTCCATTAAAAATAAAATCATAAATTCTAAACAATTTATTATAACTCTTTGTTTTTGCACCTCCGATCTTGTAAAGAGAAATGGCGTGTTCTGAAGAATCTGACTGGCAGCTTTAATTTTCCTTCTCCTCTTTCTCAACCCGACTCTGTTTCTTCTTCTTCTTTAACTGATTTTCTTCATACTCTATTACCTCCTTATACCAATCCCCCTCCTCCTTCTGATACCAATTATCCCTTTCATGGTTTCGTCTCCTGCATTCAGTTTTTATGTTACTCCAATGGTCGAAGATGAGGTCTTTAACGTTATAGCGCAATTAAAATCTTAGCCTGTCCCTGAGCCCCTTGGTTTCCACTCAAATATTATTGCATTAAAGCAAACACCTGCCTGAATTTTTAATCATTCCATTAGTACAGGCACATATCTCACGGTCCTAAAATTAGCGCGTGTAGTGCTGATTCTTAAGAAAGGTGATTCTAGTGCATATACTAACTACCATCCCATTACTGCACTCCCAATAGTTTCAAAAATTTTTGAAAAATTATTTTTTATACGTTTTTCACAATTTATTTATGATCACAATTTTCTTTCGCCTTGTCAACATGGTTTTGTGCCCAAAAGGAATGTGGAGACAACAACTTATGAATTACTTGAATTTCTCTCATCTGAAATGTCTCAGAATAAATTTGTTGCATCTGTTTTCATTGATTTTACAAAGGCATTTGACAGTATACTCATTTATCTACTTCTTTTTAAGTTACGTACTTTCTACGGTATTCGAGGCCGACCTCTTTTATGGCTCACCAGTTTCCTCACTAATAGAATGTATTATTTAACTCATTGTGGAAAATCGTCATTTAATATTGTCAGGAATTGCGGGGTCCTCCAGGGCTCGATCCTCTCTCCAATCCTTTTTAATTTATATATTAACGATCTCTCTCTAATTTTTACTACTCTCAAAATTATTTTATATGCTGATGATGTTTCCTTAGTTCTATCTAACAGTGACATTTCAGGTCTTAACTTCTATTAACCAATCTCTTAACACTCTCAGCAATTGGAGCTCTGCGAACGCTCTTATTGTCAATATCAATAAGACCAAGCTGATGTTTTTTTTTACCAGCGCAACAAACGTAATATACCTGCATCTCCTGCGGTTTATTACAATAATAATATTATTTCTATTACTACGACCTTTACTTATCTTGGACTAACTTTATCTTCGGATTTATCATGGAATACCCATACTGATACCTTAGTTAGTAAGCTCACCAAAAACAAGGTATTATCTCCAGACTCCACTATCTTCCTTCCAACATTCTGTTGTTATTATATTATTCTTGGATTCACTCATTATGCTACGGTATAATATTCTGAGGTGCTACCTCTACGGTTAATCTTTCTAGACTACCGTATATACTTGCGTATAAGCCGACCCACGCATAGGCCGACCCCATGTTTTTGAGCCCAAAAAGTTGAAAAACGCCTTGACCCGCGCATAAGCCGAGGCAAAAAAGAAAAAAAAAAAATGATTTGAATCACCGTATATAATCTTTAAAATTACAACGCTTAACAGATACAAAAACATTATTTGAAGAATTTTATATTTTATAAACCATTTTTCGATCATGGTTTCAATTTTGTTTCGATAACTTTTCAGTAGGCCTATCGCATTTTTATTTTAGTTATGTATTTTTGATTTGATTTTTGGTTGTGGAAATCGATTCCTGATCTTTTTTTGTGTATGTAATAATATATTTTAATTATAACCATATAACTTTATTTATTAAAACATTCTTGGACGATTTTCAAGACGCACTTGGCAAGAACACGATAGTAGGCTATCGATGTTCAAAAGGCACGCGGCAGTTTGGGGCACACTTCCACGGGGCAAATCACCAGACCCCAGAGCATTTGCTTTTAACAATGGAAAAGTGGATGGAAAATTGAGGAAAAAGACATGAAATACTGCACTGTATATTGTTTATAATTGAACGATGTGCCGTTAAGGTCTATTAAATTTCATATGCTAGTGCTTGGCGATAGTATCGATGGTAGCTCATGTATCGATGTTCAAAGTTTCGAAGTCGAATTTTTTAGTCCTCTTGAATCTTCGATGCTTCGATGTTCAATTTTGAATACCGTAACTGTTTAGATTAATGTATTTACAGTATGTATTGCAATGAGAGAACACCTAAAAATGCGCTGGTTTCGTTTGAAGCCCCTCTCCCTCTCATATTTTTTCCAATATGGCCGCCACAGCCGTTTAGAGATTCTCATTATGCTGCAGAGAGAATAAAGCAAAATCCGAGATTTTGAAACTGTTTAATTTAAATAATCGGTTTTCATCCGAAGTATTCTTGCTAACTTATTTTAGACAACTTCAAGCCATTCGCAGTTCAGATCTTGCATATACAGGATGTATCTAAACCCCTACTTGTATCTTATCAGAAATTTATTTATGCAGTGAAAGGGTTAATAAATGAAATCTAAACTGATTAATAAATAAAATTATTGCTTAGTTTTTTGTAAACTCCACTTATAGGAGTTTTCATCAACTCTGACCCGCGCATAGGCCGAATGTGGTTTTCAGGGGTCATTTTTTGGAAAAAAAAAATTCGGCTTATACGTGAGTATATACGGTATTTAAATTACAAAAATGGTTTCTCCGTATTTCACTAAGCCTTCCGAAATCTTCTTCTGTTACTAACCATTTTTTCTCGTTACGCATATTGACTATATACCAATTATATTTTTTATCCTTATGTTCTTTTATTTATAAGACTTCTAACCCTCTCCTAATTTTAACTACCTCTATACCAATATGTTGTAACAGAGACAAGCATAATTATCCTACACGGCTTGCCAACGAGATACGTTTACCATTTTCTACTCTTAATTATAGAAATCACTGTCTCTCGTTGATTGGTATTAAATGTTGGGCCCTTCTTCCTCCTCAAATACGATCGTTAAGTTCCTATTCGATATTCCGCAAATATTTGAGGAATTACTGTTTAACTCACATCTCTCTTAATAGAGCTGGTCCGATTTGATTATTATTTAATATAATATGTAACTCTTATTTTGTTAATAATATTATTGAATTTTACTTTGTCCGTAGTAAATTACCCATGCATCATCATTTTCATCATCTTTTTGGTATGAGATGAGTGATTTGAAAATTCGTATCCAATGGCAGGAGTAACATTTATTCATTGTATATTCTTTATTGTTGTGTTAATATTATCTCATGTTTAATAGACCCTGAGACTTTGTTGCTTTTTGTCCGGTTGTATTTTGTCTTATATTCGTTATGGATTTCCGAAAATTTTCATTAACTTCTTGGAGTCAGATGAAGAAGAAGCTACGTTTGATGGTTTTCCCACACAATGATTTAGTTACTATAAATTTAATCTTTTTGTAATAACTGTGGCGGATTTAAGAGGGTGCCTACAGGGGTTATAACCCTCCCCATTGGTCCTAAACTATAACAATAAGATAATTTGTAACGATTTTTAATACTGCAATAATTTTACAAATTTACATTTACAAACTTCAGTATAGGAAAGACTCCAGGACCATCACTTCCTTAGGGAGCGGGGTTATTTGAAATAACTTATAAGTTATTAGCCAAACCCTGATTAACCCCCCTCCCCCCACCTTGACCAAGTTCTAGATCCGCCACCACTATAATAATTGTGTTCTTTTTATAATAAAAATTTTTTTTCCTTCCCAAGTGTTGCCTTTTTTTCCTTTTTTTGCCTCAGTTTATGCTCAAGTCAGCGTTTTCCACATTTTGAGGTCAAAAATAGGGGGTCAGCTTATCCACGAGTATATATGGTAACCCTTTAGTGGTATATATAGTTAATCACTGCCTTTCCTCTGAGAAATACTTAAGAACCTTTGACATACATTATAGACTTCATACTAGTACACTTATCTGAGAACTTTTAATTCCAATTGGAAAAGTGACTGTGTGATGAACTGTTTAAAAGATTAATTTATGTGTAATTCTTTAAGAAACTTGATAATACTTGGATCCAATTATTAATGACTTATTTGTTTTATATTTTGTTTTAGGCCAACTCAATTCAAGTAAAATACATAAGAGGCTCTTTATTGCCATGTTGGTTGTTGTTGTGAGTAAATTGTGTTTCGATCCCTTATGCAAGGATTCGCTGAATATCTGGATTCAAGATAGGAAAAATCTTTGCTATTTATTTAGTCGACAAAATGCCCATGGACACCACGAATTTGACATTTGTGATTCAGTATTGGATGACACTTTTGATAAACCTCACTACGGATAACTAAAGAAATTTATCGACATTAACCACAGTTTTGATTAGAGTTAATCAATTAAGGGCTTGGGCCAGTCCCTATTCATTTACCCTTCTCCTCACTGTAACGATTCACTGTTCTCGAGTGTGCGTATGTGTGTGTGCCCGTGTGCGTGTGTATTAATGCACTTGACGGAACTTCTTTTCTCCACCACTCTTGTAATAAGCACAAATCCACTTCACATGAAAGTGAGCCGTCCTCGCCAAGTGGGCCGACTACGTGTTGACTGGACTCGATCACACCATGCGGAGAGGAGTGGCAGGGTTGTGGAACTTGGGTAGGAATTTAAAAAAATGCTAGTGGGAGGTGTGTATTTAGTCAAATTAAATTTATTCAAGTAATAAAGTGCAAAAAAAAGAAATACATACTGCACGCGCAGGGCCCTACTGATAATCAGCAAAATATTTATAAGTTATCGCTGCAATCAAATGGCTTATATAAAAAACAGTTAACCAATAGGCAGCTCATCACCGAAAACATCAGGCAATTATCCGGCCACATAACATAAGGGTAGCTGGGCAATCCACACAAGCTCGCTTGAACCACAACCAGTCCAGGAGCCCAGGTACAGCCGACATGAACGTCACTGTAATTACTGGGTGCTAAAGGGTTACACGAGGGATACTAACGGACTCCCTGACAGTGTCACGTGACCCCTTTATTGTGGCTTCAATGAGGAGGATCACTGCAACCTCCTTGGTCCCGACCGTTGGGCATCAGCCATAAATGGAACAGCGGTGGGCCGTACCATTTGGTTATTAACCATAGACCAGCACTAACTACTGACAACGCTTACAACTTTGGCACAAAGCAAATCCAGTTCAGTGCGCTCTACTCAGACAGCACTTGGTTTCTGCTCTAGGGATTGCGACGACTTACAAAAATACAACAACAACTGTAACTATACAGACTCCCTGAGGGGCAACACTCATTTAAACCCTCACTTATAAGTTTTAAAAATTGTTCAAAATTCTGACAACAAGCCAGTAAGCTTAAACCTCTGAACGATTAAAATTATCTGTCTCAGAATAGAGTAATCCCACGTCGATCTAAAGGGTTCAATTGCTCTATAATTTACGCAGCGGTCACCCTGGGACGACGCAAGCAAATTTAAAGTCACTCACCAGTTTGCTTCTAAACCGTCTGAGAATACTAGATAGTTTCAACACATTGCTCCCATAATAAAAGCGCTGGAACACATTTTCATCTTGGTCGCTTGCACACTCATAATACAGGGCAATTCAAAATGATGTCCGGCATTTCAAAATTTTACTATGCATTATTTTATAACATAAAAACCGGAGGCAGGAAAACTCAAATATTTTTAACCTTCCCGCAATTGGAAGCTGTGGTGGCACTAGTGTCGCGATAAAATTAAAGATGGCAGCTGTGAATGAAAATGCATATTGCGTCTTGGAGTACACAAAAACGAACTATAATTTTAGTCCAATGGACATTTCATAGGCAATTTCATAAATATTGCCCTACTGATAAAACCATCCTAAGTGGTATGGTCAATTTCTGGACACTGGATGTCTTTGTAAGCGCAAAAGCACGGGACTAGTAACAGCAGACATGCTGAAATGAGTTTGGGATGAGATTGACTATCGTCTTGACATTGTCTAGGTGACTCAAGGGAATCACATAGAACATTTGTAATGCTAAAATCAAAAAAATATTACAGTTTCCTGCATTTTAAACCCGATCTGGTTAGTTTGTTATAGATTAAATGCATAATAAAATTTTGAAATGCCAGACATAATTTTGAATCACCCTGTATATACAGGGTGTAAATGGACAACGTTTCACAAATTTAAGGATATGTAGAGGATAAAACTAAGCAAAAAAGTCTTGTCGTGTTTTTCGATCTGTGGCTCCATTAAAAAGTTATAGCGCTTTAAAGTTTCGTGACGTCACTTCCGGAAATCTATCTTGGTACAGACGCTGAGCAATTTTTAACTTAGCGCTATAACTTTTAACAGAGCCTAAGATCGAAAAACGCGACTAGACTTTTTTGCTCAGAATTTCACCCTCTACCCGCCTTTTCATTTGGGTACGACTTTTTAGAATCATCCTGGCCGATACCGATATTCCTTACCGATACCAAACTTTAAAGCGCTATAACTTTTTAACGGAGCCACAGATCGAAAAACGAGACTAGACTTTTTGCTCAGAGTTTCATCCTCTTGTGACGACGCGTGCGCAATATCATAATTAATATTACACACGTGCCGTCACTACAAACATGAAAGCCACAGCTCCCATGTTTGTGTTATTTAAGATCAGATAATGGTGGACACAGTAGAAACAATTAATTGGAAAATAAGTAAAAGTAACGAAAAGAGAAGATTGGGGGGGGGGG
>JAHWFO010099378.1:345588-450772 GCA_023313115.1 Rhysida immarginata
TCGGGACAGAGCGTTATTATTTTGGTCATAAAAGAACGCACCTCAGTTGTACCTCGTAATACAGCAGGTAACGTGAAGCGCAAAACGTTCACGCCTACGTGAGGTCGTTACACTCTACATATCCTTAAATTTGTGAAACGTCGTCCATTTACACTCTGTATATAAGGGTAGTACAAATGAAAACGAAAATTTATTTTATTCAAAGTGTATATAAAGAATTTAAAAATACTCTCCAAATGCATTAAGGCATTTATTCCACTATGTAACAAGATGTGTAATGCCTTTATAGAAGAAGTCTTACGGTTGCATGTGGAACCTTTCCAAAACCTCTTCCTTCACTTCATCGTCCAAATGAAACCTGCCGCCTTTCAGATGTTTCTTGAGTTCCCCAAGCACGTGAAAGTCACATGGGGATAAGTCAGGGCTATAAGGTGGATGCTGCATTGCTTCCCAATTGAACTTTTTGATTAGGTCTACCACTACTTTCGAGGTGTGAGGATGCACGTTGTCGTGGAGAAGAAGCACTCCTTCTGTAAGAAGTCCAGAACGCTTGCATTTGATGGCTGCACACAGCGCCTTCAATGTTTCCCCATATCATGCTGCGTTAACTGTGGTGCCGTTTTCAATAAAGTACAGTAAAATCGGGCCTTTGCGATCAAAAAACACGATCAACATCACCTTCTCCTGCTGTTTGCGATTGCTTTTGATTTTTTTGAGGGGTGGTGTCCCATAATGCTTTCACTGACGACTTTGATGTTTGCTTTCGGGCTGGAAATGAAAGCACCAAGTTTCATTCACCATAACGATTCTGTTGAGAAAACTCTCTCCTTCCTGTTCATAACAAGTCAAATGTTACAGGGACATGGCCATTCGAACTCCAAGTTGTTCTGATGTCAAATGATATGGGACCCATTGTGCACAGATTTTTCTGTAGTGAAGATGGTTCCTGATAATGGAGTGAACAGTTCCACGACTAAGGCCAGTTTTAACAACCATGACATTGATTGTCACTCTTCTGTTTTCTTTAAGAGAGCATCATTTTTGGCTTTGGAATCATCCGTGATGGCACGGTTTGCTTGTCCAGGTCACTGATCATCTTGCAATGATGACAGCCCCTCCGTAAACCTCTTGTTCCATGCCCAAACACGAGTGAAGGTTAGGCAGTCATTTCCATAGACGTTCTGCATACATCGATGAATTTCAGAAACTAAAACTCCTTCACATATCAAAAAACGAATTACTGGTCTCTGTTTCTGTTTCCTTGACTCCATTTTGTTGTTTGGACGAAGCGATCACTCGCAGAGCTTCGAAGCGTGAGCTATCGTTCTTTCTCACATGATGCAACACTTGCAACCTATTGTTCATTTGCACGTGGGGTTACGATCCTACACGTCGTCTTTTTTTTTTTCCCCCCACACAAATTTTTGTTTTCATTTGTACGACGCTTATTCACATGCGCAGCCGCCTATAGATGGCATTACCATCTGTGGGAAATGGAGATAATGGGTATTTCACTGCTTGCTAAGCTTGTGCTGCCTTGAGAATTTTGATTTTCCAGTACTCAAAATGAATATGACATTCAATGTTATGCTAGCTGATATCTACAAATATGTAGGTAAGGAAGAAAATAGGTTCAAAAGATGTTTCGTTGAGGGAATAGGTTCCAAGTTTTATCCTTGGGAAATGTGTGCATATATATACTATTTTCTACATTTGTTTTTGACTTACAACCCCAGACACAACAGTATTTGTTATTGATTGTCTTCATTTTGAATCTATATTCAAGAATACAACCGTTCTCTGTAAAAACTCAGTGAATCTGTAGCCATTAAAAATGCCATCTTGTTAATTTCCACATCACCACTAGATGTCAGACACTTCTGCTGCGCACGCCAATATACACTGAGTGAGCATATTAACATGACCACCTGACATGTTTATGCAAATGCGTGCACGGACGTCGCCACAATGTTGCTAGCGGGCCGGACCAATATAAAAAGGAAAGCGGAGTGTCGTCGACAAGAGTAGACGTGTTCCATTCTTCAACTATGGGTAAACAACGCGATTTAACAGCCTTCGAACGCGGGATGATTGTAGATGCTCAGAGCTATGGAGCGAGTATCACCGAAACACCAGCATTCGTGCGGTGCTTAGGAGCAGCCATCGTTAAAGTATTTAAAGACTGGACGGTTAGCCGTAAGATGGGGTCTGAACGTTCGCGCTGTGGCCCCCCGCAGATGGTTGATGATCGGACAGAACGGAGACTGTCACGACTGGTAAAGGATAACAGAAGGGCAACTGTGCATGAAATCACTGCTGACCTTAATCAGGGGTCCTCCAAAACGGTCTCTGAATGCACTGTCCGCACACCTTTGCTGTCTGCAGCCAACAAGCGGAAACAACTCCAATTCGCTCAGGAGCACAAGGACTGGATTATTGAACAGTGGAAACAATCATGTGGTCTGACGAGTCACGATTCTAGTTACATCATGCAGACGGCCGCGTGAGAATCTGGCAGAAACAGCACGAAAGCATGGACCCCGCATGCATGAGTACAACCGGTATGGGCAGTTTATGGTCTGGGGAATGTTTTCCTGGCATGTTTTGGGTCCGTTAATACGTTTTGAACAAACTCTGGATGGCACAGCATACCTCCGTATCGTCACCAATCCAGTCCACCCTGTTATGTTGATGGCGTACCCCAATGGAGATGGATACTTTCAGCAAGACAATGCATCATGCCATAGAGCTCGTAATGTGCAGGAGTGGTTCCAGGAACATGAGGGGAAATTTACCTTATTTCGGTGGCCCCCACAGTCCCCAGATCTCACTCCAATTGAGCATTTGTGGGACGAAGTCGAACGAACCATCACACGGCTGGATCCACCACCGTCCAATCTAGCATAACCGGACAGTGCTATCCATCAGGCAAGGTGTCAGATTCCTCCCACCACCTTCCAACATCTCATGGAATCAATGCCACGAAGAATCACCACAGTATTTAGGGCAAAAGGATTGGAAGAAAGTAATTGGACACTTTTGATTTTAGATGTTTTGTCGAATATCTAGAAAAATACTTGACGAATTATCCTGAAATTTCAGGGGTGTAAAAAGGATGTTACACCTCATATTTCAGCGAAGGTTTCTCCCGAAGACAAATAGGGGACCAGCAAAGAAGTGAACCAAAAAAAATAATGTTTGGAATCACCCTGTAAAAAATAATGCTTGAAATGCATTGTAGCTGTAGCATATGCTTAAGAGGCTTGTTTTATTATTATTATTATTACGAGGGGCAATTGATAAATAAGGTGTCCATTGCTGTAACTTTATTTGTAACTTTATTTGTTGATTTTCAAAATTCTTTTTGTATCTTATACTCACATTTGTCCTCTATGTAATGCACTATTCACTTTTCGACATAGTCCCCATCCCTTTCCACGCATTGCGCCAACGCGTGACCAGTTGGGTGAACCCTTCGGAGAGGAATTCCGGAGTTGTCGACACCAGGATTGAATGGCAGAGTTTACCTCGCTGTCAGAACCAACTCGTGTCCCTTAAGGGGCTCTTTCTTCTTTGGGAAGTGGTGAAAGTCGCAATGTGCAAAGTCTTTTATTTTTGAACTGCAATTTTTCATCTTTGAACTGTAGGCACTTGAACGCCTCTAGTGTGTGGTGACTCGTGTGCGGGCGGACGTTATCGTACTCCAGAAGAGAGTCCAAAGCTGCCATTCAATCCTGGTGTCGACAACAACTCCGGAATTCCTCTCCGCCGGGTTCACCTAACTAGTCAATCGTTGGCGCAATGCGTGGAAAGGGATGGGGACTATGTCGAAAAGTGAATAGTGCACTACATAGAGGACAAATGTAAGTATAAGATACAAAAAGAATTTTGAAAATCTGTTAACAAATAAAAAATTTACAGCCATGGAGACCTTATTTATCAATCGTCCCTCGTATTATTATTATTATTATTATTATTATTATTATTATTATTGATTCTGTCTACCTGGACTTTACCAAAGCTTTCGACAAGGTCAATTTTCATCTTCTTTTGCGTAAATTACGTGTTATTGGTCTGTCGAAACCAGTTATTGATTGGTTTTCATCCATGTTAACTGGGAGGTGCTTGAAAATTCGCAATCAAGATCCTAAATTACCTGTCTACCCGATTAACAGTGGCGTTCCTCAGGGTTCTCCTCTGGGACCGCTACTGTTTAATATTATAGCCGATTTACCATATTTATTAAAGCATTTACCTATCAAGGTACTTATAGTTTAATATCATCTGCATACATATCATTCGATTTCTAATTGGTCCTGCTGTGAGGAACTTCAAAATGGTCTTTCTCTGGTGTTTCATTAGGCGACAAATAATGGTTTAGAGCTTAATGCTCAAAAATCTTTTGTAGTCTCGTTTAATCGAAAAACTGCACCGTTTCTTTTTGATTATTATTTGGGACCTTGTTAGAAAGAATGTTATTAAAGACCTTGGAGTTTTGTTTTCTGAAAACTGTTCATTTATTGAACATTTCCAGGATCTTAACTTAGACATTTCCCACCAGCTTGGTCTTTTAAAACGGTTAACATATTATTTTGCTGATGGTAACACTTTTATTCTCTTGTACAAAGCACCTGTTGTCCCCAAATTGCTGTATTGTGCTTGGATTTGGTTCGGGGGCAATAAGCAGGCTCTTGCTTTTCTACAACGTAAATTTTTTTAATTTTTATCGTTTTTTATGTAAGCGTTTTAAGTGTCAAAATAGCTTTTTTCCTAATCAGGACATTTTTAATATTAACATTATTTTAACTACAAACTTCCTTAATCTTTTAAATAATATTTTTCATGAGAGGTTAAACATTCATTCTCTTTCATTTTTTTAATTTTCATAATTTAAAAAGGACTAGAAATGGCTTTAGATTAAAAGCTGCGCTAAAATTTAGATCTAATCTTGTTCATATTAATCCAATTTGTAAACTTATCAATAATTATTTATCTTATTTTGATTATATTGATTTGACTACATCTAAGGATATGCGAGGGATTATTCAATAAATATACGAGGCATTATTCAATAAATATTAATTTAAATATGAGGGTTGAGGCATAAGCCATGGCAACTATTTTTTTCCCGTAGATATGTGAACGGATCACAAACGTAAATGTGTCGTGTGGAAGTTCTGCAGGCATAGTATGTATGCAGAACAACAGATGGCTCTGTGATAGCTGGTAGTAGCGCAGCGAGGGCTGTGAAATCAGTCAGTTGGTGAGTGTCGTGCGAGATGGAAGTAACCAGTGTTGAGCAGCGCGCTTACCTCAAAATAGCCGTTCTCCGAGGGAGAAATGCGATGGAATGTCACAGTGAATTAGTGGAAGCCCTTGAGAATAATGCCCTACCATACCGTACAGTAGCACGGTGGGTAGGAAAGTTTCAGCAAGGACGTATGTCAACCAGTGATGAGCAACGTTCGGGACGACCGGCAAATGCTGAGGCTGATGGTATTCAGCACCTCCCACATCGTTGGCAGCATGTGGAGACAGTAGCAGGGAACTACTTTGAGGGTCTTTAGGCCCAGGTTTGTCATGTCAACTTTATGTGTACTGTGTTGTCATTCTTTTGCACCGTGAAGGCCATATTGCCCTGTATACTACCGTAATAAATTAAGTGTGTTACGATATTTCAGTGCTATTCATTGTCCACACATGTAGTTAACACCTTGCCCTTTCGTCTGTATATGTCACATTTTCCAACCGGACTGGTATCTTCAAGAAAAAAAATAGTTGTCATGACTTTTGCCCCAACCCTCGTAGAAACTTCTAAAATTAATAGTAAGTATATTTCCACATGATCATAACGAAATAGATGCATAGTGACATAAATGACCTTCAGCCTGCATCAGAACTCTTAGTACAAGATAGTTAAACCACAACCCTACTTAATCCCTCGGGTTAAACGTACCAGTACTTTTTATGACTTCATTGCTCTTCCCATAGCATTTGTTGAGGTCTTGTTTCTCAGTGGTCGTCTCTCAACACCAATTTCTACATCAGGGAAATTTTAAAGCAAATGTCATACCCTTCTTTCAGAGCATTGCTGGTTCTATGGAAAACCTGAAATGTGAAGCTTAGGCCGAGGGCACTGCAGGCACTGGGACAAAGCAAACTTCCTGTTTCAAACTAGAAGTTGAAAAGCCTGTTTGTTTCTATGGGCAAATATTTGTGAGAAGTAGTTTAAAACTAGACAAATATAAAAAAAAAATGTTGCAAATGAACTTCGGTCTGATAAAAACTTTAAACGAAACTAGCGTTTAAAATAAATCACAGTACATTAATTCACTTTTTTCTCAATTTCCCATCCAGTTTTCACTTTCCCATGGTGATTTCAAAAGAGCTGCACTCTGATGAACTTCAAACGAAACTAGCATATATAATAAATCAGCATATATGTAATTCAATCTCCAAATCTTAATTCAGTTGTTCTACATTCAGCAAAATGAAATAATTTTTTTTTGTATTTGCTTTAATATTCTTTTTTCTCCTAATTTTTTTATAACTGAATTTCTACTGGTTTATTATTCAATCTGATTCAATAATAACAAACTGATTAATATGATTAATTTTGATTCTGAAGCAGATTAGGATAATTGTAAATGGCTTCTGGAATGAAGAAACGTTTTTCTACGACACCAGATTCAATTTGAAAGTAATACACTATGCTGAAAGCACCAACCATAGTAAAGCATCTAGGCCCTTTGATTTTCTGGAAAGTATCAGACTCTGGAACAAAACAGAAGTCCTCTTTAGAAAAAATGCCAGGATCAAACAGGCATTCAGGCAAAAGCCGGTTTAGTTTCCAGAGATATAAACAATGGATATATCATTACTTCAGTTCACATGTAATTGCAGGGCAAGAAGATGCCCAAGAATGTTAAATATGGAATCAACCATCTATTCAACTTTTAAAAGGGCTGGCATCAGAAATTCATTAGGAGAAACTCTCTGGCTATATATCAGTGAACGAAAATATTGCTTCCTAGTGACTTGGAAGATGAGGTACTGAATTTTCAAAAGTTTGTTATAAATTTACAGTAGGAACATGACTTTGACCAGAGGCAGATCGGAAACATGTAGGAGATGCCTATGATTTTTGATATACCTAATAACTGAACCATTGACAAACTTGGCAGCAAAATGGTCTACATCAGGACAACCAGAAACAAAAAAAAAATGCATTCTCAGGGTGTCTACAGAGTTTCTGAAAGTCAATTTAGTGACTTTTTAGTGACTTTTTGGAGACCTCTTAAAAAAATTTCATGACCTAATTTAATTATTTTTAACGTCAAAAAAAACCCTTTTAAGAATTTTTCCCAGACTGGAGTGAGCAGATGTTTTCCATGACCAAATTTTAATTCTGTAACTCAGAATTTTCGTGACCCATTTTCTAATTTCGCTACTTTTTCGTGACTTTCGTGACCATTTTCCAATTTCGTGACTTTTTCGGGACTTCCGTGACTTTCGTGACCTGTAGACACCCTGATTCTACAGTGGTTTAAGGCTGTCTTGCAAATGGATCCAAACTACAACCTACGATTACTTTTAGAAGGAAGATTTTCCCAAAAGGTGAAAAATATCCTCCTGGTGTAGTTATTTATTTGTCCTAAAGGGTGGATGGACGAAGAGGGTGTGAGGTTTTGGCTGAATAATGTATGGAACATAAGAGCTGGTGCAATGTTAAAAAAAGCTCGCATTGCTTGTATGGGAGCAGTTCAGAAAACATCTCACAAAGCCAATCAAAGCCAAGCTAAAGGAAATGAAAACAAGCCAAGCAGTCATCTCAGGTGGTTTAACAAGTGTGCTGCAGCCACTTGATGTGGTTCTGAACAAGCTATTTAAAGATAGAGTGATGCAACACTGGATAATATGGCTGGCATCTGACTAATAAGGGACGTACGCTTAGTTGTACGACGTACTTTTTTTTGCATGCAAACATATTTTGTAAGCGATAGTTTTGATTTCAGGTGAAGTGGATTCGTGCGTATTGTTGAGTAGTGGAAGAAAAAGTTGAGAGCGCATTAATACATATACACAATGCTTTATAATGGAGTCTTTATATGGCTATATGTTTTAGTATTCTCGACTTAATTGGAAAGAAACAAAATTTATCATTTTCTTATTTTGCAAGCATCAATAGTAGCTTTAGATGAGTAACATTTTAATTTGGCGTGAATCTGAGGCAATTGCGCGTGGGAGAGTCCCGGACGCGAAACCGAACTAGTGGCAACTCCCAAGTGGTGGGGTGCAGGGGTTTTTGAACTCTCAGAGGAATTAATGTTCAAGAACAATGCTACTGAGCTGAGCTATTTATAGATGGTAAATTTATTTACTAGAAACCTTCTAAAAAACAGCAAAATCTCATATCAAACATAAAGGGTACCCAACAATTATAACTATCAATATTTTAATACCATGTGATGAAGGCTCCGGGGCCATAAAATACCCAGTCCCTCGGCTACACCTTCTCTCTGTATTCCCTTTAACGGCTTAACTACCCCTCTTACAAGTATCTTTGTGCCATTTAAATAACGACCGGCTATTTACCCTATTAAAACGATATGCCTTAGTCAATGTATTTAATATAACCAATACAACAAGTGTATGCAAACTGCATCTTGCTCTGCTTTACTATTGCTCTATTTACGAGGCCTTACGAACGCAGGTACAATGGGCCAGACTGCATCATGCCCTCCTTTTTATTATTTAACTCTCCTGATTGCGGATTATTGAGTTACTACGCTCAGGAAGAGCACCAGGAGGAAGAAGGAAGTAACCTCCCCTTTATTTAAGTATTCGGAGATTCAAATCAACATCTCAGTGCCCAATTGCACCCAGTCATTTACGTTCGGCCCAAGAGAGTGACTCAGCGCAACTCATACGCCCGTACCAATAGGTGCTAAAATCTTAATGCCCATTTTATCCTTAAGAACTAACATATATTAGAGTTTTGATTGGCACCACAGCTACTCTACAGCAGTCAATTGTTTTTTTATTAAACTCTTCTTACAACCAGCGCAATAACTGTCTTGATCATGCAGAATAATGCATATCTTGGTATCCTTCCACCGAACTCATTTCTTATTGCGTGGGCAGATTACTAGAACGCTCAGCTGCACGGCAATCTCAATTAAGCAGACAACCGACAACTCTTATGCTAATCTGAACTGTTTCCCACATTAATCGTCAACTAACGATAAATAAAATACAAAGAAACATTCTCACCACGGCGTCATCTAATTTGGGGACGTTTTCTTATCTTAGAAGGCGGACATAACATTCGAACAAGGGCCAATGGCAATTACTCGCTCTCCTCAGCAACGACACATAAATCTGCTACATTTTGGCATTAATAAATCTTTGCGAACAGCAACAGCCTGCTATACAGCAACAGCCTGCTATATTACACGTTACAATCTATTACCAATATCCTCAAAACATATTGATTACAGTAGATTTCCGAGCGGCCAAAACATGCCGACTTTTTTTTTTTTTAAATTTTCTCATTCTACATAACAGCTCATTATCAGATCTTCGGAGATTCCCTGAATCTCACACACAACAAACACCACATATACGTCGGAGAAAGCATTGTTACAGTCTCCGAAGTTGACAACAATAAACAATTTCAAAACAACTTTCAAATCTTAAATACGAGGGCTGTAAATTAAGTAATGGCAACATAGGTATAAATCAATTTTTAATGAACTTACAAGTACAATTGCATTACATTCCTTCTATGTAATCACCAGCAAAGCTTATAACTTTTTACCAAATGTCGGGAAGCCGTTGTAGACCAGTGGCATGGTGTTGATTGTTGATGTGAGCGACCGAGCGCCCTACTGCGTGGAGTACAGATGAAACGTCATGAAATCGGTGATCTCGGAGGTGTTCCTTCAACTTCAGAAACAGATCGAAGTCACAAGGACTCATGTCGGGTGAGTAGGGAGGGTGTTCCAGGATTTCCCACTGCCACCATCGCAATAGGAGAGTGACTTTGTTTGCGACATGGCAACGAGCGTTGTCATGCAACACGATAGGGAGATTGTTGTGCAATAAACGTGGACGTTTGCGCCGCATAGCCGGACGCAGATGGTGCTGTAGAAATCGGCAATAGTAATCTGCGTTGAC
Source organism: Rhysida immarginata (assembly GCA_023313115.1). Lineage (NCBI taxonomy): Eukaryota > Metazoa > Arthropoda > Chilopoda > Scolopendromorpha > Scolopendridae > Rhysida > Rhysida immarginata. Next base: position 355,768 of record JAHWFO010099378.1, read on the forward strand.
AGTTTGTCCTTCAGGTACAGCATGTGTAAGAATCACACCGTCCCAGTCGTATGCCACAATCAGCATAACTTTCACCCGACTGGGTTCCTGTCAAAATTTCTGTGGACGTGGCGAACCTTGGTGACGCCATTCATTTGATTGACGCTTTAATTCAGGCTCATAGGCTCGTGCCCATGTCTCATCAATGGCGACAATACGCTGCAGAAATGAGTCTCCTTCATTGCGGTATCTCTCCAAGTGGGTGCCAGCCAGTGCATACCGGTGCCATTTCTGTACTTCGGTTAGTCGATGTGGAACCCAGCGGGAAGCAATTTTCCTCATGTTGAGAGATTTCTTCATTATGCACCACACCGTTTGATGACTCAGATCAACCTCTAAGGATAATTCTCGGACAGTCCATCGGCGGTCTATGGTAAGCAGATCGCTCAGGATGTCAATCTGCTCTTGAGGAATGGAGGGCCGACCTGTGCGTTGCAAATCCGCAGTCTCATTACGACCCGAACGAAATGCTTGAACCCATCGTGCTACTGTCCTATACGGTAAAGCATTTGTGCCACAGGCTTCCACTAATCCTCGATAGCATTCTGTTGCACTTTTATCACGGGCAACCTCGATTTTAAGCCACGACCGCTGATCATCTTTTGAAAACATGCTTTAGAGCGATGGAAACGAAACTCCTCACTTTAACGCCACACAACAACTACCCTTCTAAGCAGATAGACTGTTTTTTGCACTCTACACATCGACAACAGCGCCACCTCACCGCTTCCATATCCTATTTGCGCATGCCCGCCCTTCTGCGAGTTTCAAGGTTAAGTTGCCACTATTTAATTTACAGCCCTCGTAATTACACAGAAACTCAGCTTAATGAAATCACAAAAAAAACTTATACTGACATTAGCCTTACGGACCTAGAGCGTAGAGCAGTAACTGAAAACCCCCCATTTTGCATGTAAAGCACGATCTATTAACAACCCCCGTCACAACATTTCCCGTACAAAAAACAAAAACAAAACTCACACTGACTTCAGTCACAACATGTTCATGTACGAGGGTCATTTTTAAAGTAAGAACAGTTTTGTAATAAAAGCTATTATATACACAGGGTGTATCAGGTTCGATGGTCATGAAAATGTCGAAAACTCAAAATTTAAATTGCGTCGTTACGTCATTTATGAACTTTCCACACTAGCAGTTCATTAAATTCAAAGGGGCGATTACAATTAAATCGGCGGCAAGTGTTGAGATTAAATGAAGTTTTCGACAGGTTTTCATCAAACTTCGCGTGATGTTTAGACCCTTACATTTGAGTTTTGAAGTTTTGCATAAGGAACTTTAAGTTTGTAATCATGCAAAGGACCACGCTAGGTACTTTATGACTATTGAACCCGATACACCCTGTATATTTTTTCAAAATTTTTTCTTTACTGGATTCTATATACCTTAAACTATTTTTCCACATATTTTCCAAGTTTATTTAAGCACTTGTCATAGCACTCAATGTACTTCCGCATGACCATTTCATTAAAGCTGCTGCCGGTGAAGAAAATCACGCAGTTTTCACTTGTCCATCGTCGCTGAAATGCAGGCTGCCGATGATCACCTTTAGTTCCAGGAACAGGTGGTAGTTACTAGATGCAAGGTCTGGACTGTTATTTAATTTATTTTTCTTTGCACATTTTTCATATGCTCTTATGTTATTTTTAATTTTTAAATTTTTCTGAGATGGATAAAAAAAATTTTATTGTTTCAAAAATAATTACACTGTAGTAAAAAATTGATCATATCAAAAAATTAATTCAAAAAATCTTAGCAATTAAAATATTGTGGCCACATTCCAAAGGTAAAGATGAAATACCAGAAACCCACTTAAGTATTTGTGAGATTGCATTAAGATTCCATTTCATTTGGCTAATTGTCACCAAATTTGAGGATAAACATCAAATAATTAATAATAACTGGATATTCAATATTGGAAAATGATGTTGGATCCAATTTGTGAATGTCATTAGTGGAACAATGCCATTACAGAATTGGTGTTTTTCAATTTAATGATGATCCACTGCAGATCACAAGCGCGTTAACTCACAACTTCGGTTTCCTTTAAATCCAGCCATCAGTTTTTCACCCACTTCAAATTTGGCACATTGATTCATTTCCGGTAAGAGTATAAAAATTTCAAAAATACTCTTGAAAGGATTTTTATTTATTTTTCATGATGGATAGAGAATGGGTCACCTATAGCATCCGGCTTTTCTTCATTTTTATACAGAGTGAGGCATTTATCTTGAGACAACTGAATATCTCGGAAACTAAGCGTTGTACAAAAAAATGTCCAAAATCGAAAGTGAATTATTTCGTGGGAGAAATTACTATTAGTTAAAAAATTACTCCCCCCCCCTCTTGTGAGGGGGGGCTGAGGAGAGGGGGAAACTTTGAAATCTTAAATAGGAAACCCTATTTTTAATGGCATATTCAGATTGTACACAATATTTGAGAAATGTTTTATTCTTGGTGTTTTTTCAATTGATCCAACCGTTTAGGAGACAGAGGCCCTGAAAGTGTGGAACTTTTAAAATTTTGAACCCAATTTTATCGATGAAGACAAAGAGATAGAGTGTGGGTCTTATAGACATTCCTATTCTACTTTTTAATAGTCTTTAAGAATCCAAAGTCAGACTTTCAAAAATTCAAAATTTTTTATTGCACTAGTAAACTTTTGGGGGCAGCAGTCCTATGGAGACAAAGTCTATGCGTATGTATTGAAATATATTGGATTTTTGAAATTATGACTTCGGATTCTTAAAGACCATTAAAAAGTAGAATAGAAATGCCTTTAAGACCCACTCACTATCTCTGTATTCATCGATAAAATTGGGTTCAAAACTTTAAAAGTTCTACACCTTCAGGGCCTCTTATCTCCTAAACGGTTGGATCAATTGAAAAAACACCCAAGAATAAAACATTTCTCGAATATTGTGTACAATCTGAATATACCATTAAAAATAGGAGTTCCTATTTAAGATTTCAAACTTTCCCCCTCCCCTCTCACAGGGGGTGGGGGTAATTTTTTAAGTAATGAATTTCCCCCGCGAAATAATTCACTTTTAGTTTTGGAAATTTTCTCGTACAATGCTTAGTTTCCAAGATATTCAATTGTCTCAAGATAAATGCCTCACCCTCTATATTCATAGCAAAAGCACAAGTTAAAAATAGATTGCAAATCCAAGACTAAAAAGAATAAAAAAAACAAAAAAAAAAAACAATTTTTAAGCATACACTTTAAAAAGTGCACTGAAAAGTAAAAAATAATTTGTTGGTAACTATCATTAAAACAGGAATTAATAAAAATTAAAAAAAGGGAGCACACGTTTAATATTAAATTTTTTAAAATGAAAAACTTACGCTCTGCCACACTTTTGCCTCTTTAATTTTATTTATTTATTTTGTTTAATTAATTTATTTATTTAATCTATGGAAAATGGAAAAGTACAATCATCCATCCTGACCCTGTATGGCCAGGGGCCAACAAAGTAGGTCCCATGATAGAGATAAAGATATTGTGTACAACAATAGGTACTATATTTAATTGTGATCGTTTAATTGCTGAAACTCGCGACCCAGAATAATACCGACATATCGGAGATTTAGTAAAAATTTATTTTGTAAGAACTTAGATTCACTTATTTATCAAGATATTAACATTATTGATGACGTCAATGTGCTATTGGACTACATAAATGCCTGTGTTACACAAGCTGCCATGGCGGCGGGTTTCCAATTCAAGATTGTAAGACAGGGATCTAGGAGGGGCAAATATTGGTGGAATGATGCCCTTTTTAGTAAATGGTCAATGAAACGAACAGCCTATATCGAGTATGTCACATCTAGCTTATAAGCAAGCCAATCAAAATTTTAAACATGAAATACGTAAGGCAAAGAGGAAGGCAGTTGCTCGGTCTGCCAGTTCGACTCAGATATGGGAGCTTATCCGTCATACGTGTAAGACTCATGCTCCCAGACTGCCCTAGGAGGAATATGAGAAATATTTAGACTGGGTCAATAATCCAACAGATCTTCCACAGCCTGATAAAATAATTGTGAGTGGGGCCAAAGTCCATTTCGGCTCACCTGATCCTGAAATTCCGACAGCAGGGAGCTTTTTAAAAAGTTTAAAAACTGTTAAAATTACAGGACTAAATTTTCCATTTTCTTTCACGGACAAGATCCTTCAATGCTTCAATTTAACTGGCTACAACATGATTTTTTCTTTGTGTCAATTAATAGTAAAAACTGGGAAATTTCCGTTAGCCCTTAAAATGGCCAAGATAAATCCTACGTATAAAAAGGGGTGTCCCCTCAATATTTCTAATTATCGGCCGATATCTGCGTTATCTCAGTTTTCGAAAATTATAGAAAAACTAGTTTTTCAGCGCATGGTGGAATATTTGTGGACTAGGATTCCTATGCAACAAAAGGGTAGTCGACCTGGACATAAAGTGATTTGGATTCCTCTCCAGATCTATATGAACGCCATGGAAGCCTGCGATCAACATCATAACTTCATTATCGTTCAAACAGATATTTCCAAAGCATATGACACTATTTCTAACCCCAGCTTTTTTACGATCTTGAGCGTTTGGGGGTTTCACAAGGTTATATTGCTTTACTGCGTGATTACTACCAGGATCGCTTAAATTACATTGGCTCTGATCCAGTGGTGTATAAAGAATCCAAACGAGGGATTATCCAAGGGTCTGGCTTAGCGCCTCTATTATTCGCGGCAGCTACCGCATCAATTTACGATCATAAATTCAATTTGAAAATAGTCAGCTATGTTGACGATAACGTCTTGTTCGCTAACTATCCACCACACGAGCAGAATGATATTGTAGAATTACTCCAGCACGATTTGAGCTATCTGGCAGACTGGTATTCTAGTAGAGGTCTCAGGTTGAATGAGTATTTTAGTTTTACCAAAAGACGAGAATTATACCTCTACTATTAAGATATTGGGCATTACTTTTGATACCAGTTTGAAATTCAACGTTTACATTGACCAGTTAATAAGTTCTTTACATCGCAAGTCCTACCTGGTGAAAAGACTTCGATCTATTCTCACTATTTGTCAGATTCGTCGGTTAATTTTGGTGGTGATAGTGCCCCAGCTTAAATATGGAGCTCTATTTTGGTCGTCCACCTCCTTAGTAAATCTCAAAAGATTGGCCATTGCTTATAACAAGCTTATTCGGGTAGCCTTCAATTTGGGTAGACTGGATTCAGTGATGTCGACCTGCTCGGATTTTAATCTACCCAATGTCACGACAATTATGAAAGTGGCTTTAACTGTCGAGGTCGCCGAAGCTCTTCGGAATGATAAACATCCTGCTATATTCATTAGGCACTGGTTTAAATCTTCTAGTCAAGTTCGACAAACTCGAAGATATTTGTTTGAGATTCCGTTCATTGTGTCAGCTCAAAAATCTAAGTTTTCCGTATTCTGCAATATCCTTATGGAATGCATTGCCGATGGACATTCGATCTGCCGTTTACCTCTGTACTTCCACCTCTTGCCTTACCACTTGCATCCATTTAAAGAAACGCATAACCCAATTTTATCTCAGTAATCAATCTTAGTTTTAGTCCTTTTGTATAGTGTTGACTTCGAGCCCATTAGCCTTTCGAGAGCAATTTTTCTTTGGTTTTGCTTTGTGACACTTGTCTCTAACGTATGTAATGTCTAGATCCATAGTATCCTTTCCCTTTTACCCCATGGTCTGGGGTGCTTGATTAATAAATAAATAAATAAATAAATAAATAAATAAATAAATAAATAAATAAATAAATATTTGCAATTTTATATGAGAGGACAGGGTGTGAGTGAACAAGGAAGTTAGGTAGGGTGGGCATGAAATTGCACACCAAAAACTTTTAATCCCCTCTTAATCCGACGCCGAAATTACACACTTTTCAGAAGGGCCCACTCTTTCAAAAGGGGATGTGAGAGTACAATTCTTATGGGGCAGATTTTGCTTACTTAAGCATTCACTTAATGTTTTGATTATAGTTCATGTGGTAAGTTTGTAATATTTTATATAATTATACTAATACGGGGAAAGGTTATTACATAATGGAGGAGATAAAAGAAGTAGTCAGTGAGCTATGATTTTAGATGAAAATTTTAAATTTTATAAATGTAGGAGTTTAAAAAGTAAAGAAATAATGTGGAGATGCAGTATGCGAACATGTACAGCAAAAGTCTACACAACTGACTGTGATAATACAGTTTTAAGGAAAGCTAGACAGCATAATCATGAAAATGATTAAGAAAATTAAACAGGCAAATTTTTAGTGCTGCTGCTAAGCGAAAAGCTGTGAAAGACATCAGTTTAAGAACATCGAAGATCATTCAATCGACTGCAAGTGATTTACCTATGGACAATTTGGAAATTCGTTATATAGCATGTGTCAAAGAATATGTTTATAATGCCCATAAAAAACTTTATCCAGCATTACTGAAATCGCAAATAGAGATACATTCTACAATTAATTCAATCGATATTGTAATAAATCGTATGGAAAACTTTGTGATAGAAAATGACATCGAAAAGAAAATACCGTATTTATTCTACTATAACGCGAATTTTTTTGGCCTAAAAAAGCATCTAAATTTGCTGGGTCGCATTATACTAGAGGATAAAAATCAGCCCTCCGACGACTGCGGCCGATCGTCGATAATAACAACATCGTTAACAACATCGATAATAACTTCTCCCAAACATTGATACTTCTAAATAGGCCTACTTCAAAACTGCCTCGAACCAAAGCCTACAAAAAAGCTTATGTAGTGAAAATATTAAACTGAATAAAGATTACTTGTCTTTTTATTAAGAAAATTGATGTACTGTTGTGTTTTTTTGTCGATGTGCGAATGAGAAAGCTTTCCATATCAATGTAAACTATAAACTTCCAAACTGCCTCGAAGTTGAGGCAGTTGCTTTTGTCGAAGTCGCTTTCTGTACTGATGACATTCAGACGAATTTGCCGTGTATTATACATTAATTACATTGCATATAATGTCCAGTTCATTATACAATATATTAATTCACTTTTTATTCGTATTACTCGTCGCCAACATCTAACAACATCGATAATAACTTCTCCCAAGCATCGCAACTTCTAATTAGGCCTACTTCAAAACTGCCTCGAACCAAAGCAGTTTAGAGGAAGAAGACTGGGATACAGATGTCAAATTAACTGAGGAAGATTGGAAAGACCTGTTCGAAGACACAGATGAATCAGATTTTGAAGGTTTTTGAATATTAAATATCCAGACTATTTAAAAATAAAGATTTTTTTTCTGTATAAGTTTGTACATTTTATTTCTCGCGAGGAGTCAAAAATGGGGGTCGCGTTATACAAGAGGATAGGATTTTTGCCGATTTTTTGGGCCAAAAAAGTGGAGTCGCGTTATAGTAGAATAAATACGGTAATTATATTTACTTGTTTAACTAATTTAACATTTCCTTATAGTCGTGAAACGATATACATGGACGGTACATTTCAGTTTTGTACCAAATTATCGTATCAGTTGTTTATGATTCATGGTCTTAAAAATAATTTTTACATTCCTCTGATATCCTGCTTATTGCCCAACAAAACAACAGACTTACGAAAGCGTCCTAAAGTTAATTTGTCAGAAATGTGCTGCCAACAATATAAATTTTAATCCCTGTAATGTTGTTATTGATTTTGAAAGTGCTATTCACTCTGCTGTTAGGAACACTTGCAATTTCGTATGTTTAGTATGCTGTCGATTTCAACTAGCTCAAGCATGGTGGAGAAAAATACAGAATTTGGGTTTAGCATCTGATTATGAAGAGTGACATAGTAATATTAGTATTTGGTTGAGAACTCTATTCGGATGCATGTATTTAGATCCTGCAGAGGTCGGAGACTTTTTTGCTAATGAATTAGCTGACAGCCAGCCAAATGACGAACGTGTTCATTTGTTTGCAGATTTAGTAGACAATTATATTTCCGATGAAGCAAATTTCCCACCACATATTTGGGCTGCAATGACTGCGAGCATGGAATAAAAATACTCCATGATGCGAGTCTTTCCACAGCCATTTCAATTCTAGTTTCTTCAGTACCCACTCATCTATTTTTATATTCATACAAAAGTTATTAGAAGTACAAACTGAAACATATATAAAGATTCAAAGTTTATTATCTTGCAAGAAGAAACAAAACGTAAAAACCGCAAATAACAAAGAATATTTAGATAAACGAACAGCACAATACCGATCGCTAGAAATAACCCATCTTCAATATGTAAAATGTGCAGCACATATGTATGAAAATTTATTTTTATAAGAATTGAAAAAAAAATGAAGCAAGTAAATAAAATATTTTGATATTATTTATTTGCATTTCGTAAGCTCTCTCTGTTCTGCCTTTACTCCGTACTTAACTCTATTTCAAAAGGAAAATCCTTTGATCCATGTAATGTACAGCCAGTTAAATGATCTAGTTCGAAATACCATGTTTCGATTTATAAAAATGAATGTGATTGGTAAAAAAGAAGAATTGGCGTGGTTAAACGTTGCAATGTTCAATCAGATGCAAAGAAAATTGGTTCTCTGAATCAAATGAACATAGGGATAGATGCAAAACAAATAATTAAACATGACATTGCAGATTACAAAAAAATTATTACTTGCTATGAGGACTTGTTACATAATAGTAGATTACCAGTTTAACATGCTTCCACTATCAAGCCATCTTCTTTGAGACATCCAATGCATCCATCCACTCAATCAAAAAAATGGGAATTCAAAAGAATTTAAATCGTTTGTAAACCAGTCTTCAATGTGTAAAATGTGCAGCACATATGTATGAAAAATTTGTTTTTATAAGAATTGAAAAATAAATGAAGCAAACCAAAAAACTATTTTGAAATTGTATATTTTTATTTTTTAACATAAATTGAAGAAATTTAAAAATAAATAAAAAACAGCTGTATAAAACAAATCATAATTCCCCCCCTCTTGAAAATGGACTTTTCAGGTGCACAGTTTCTCTTCGGTGTGCAATTTCTATAGGGAGGGGTGAATTCAAGGAATGAATTAGTCAATTACACTGTCCAACAACATAAAAATTACTGAAGCACCGTTTCTAAGGTAATTTTTTGCGTAGATTACAAAAATGACGCTCATTTTTGCCTATCAGGTCTCAATTTTTCGTAAATCATAATTGTAATTTTTATATTGTTCTGTAAATTTGATACTAACACATAAGTTTCAAAATTACTTAATATATTTTAAATATATATATATATATATATATATATTTTATTTTCAGCTACATATAATACTTAAATAAATGAAAATGCCTAGAGGAACTTTTAAAAACAATCCAGATAATTTATTGTTATATTTGTGGATGTGTAACAACAAAGGTTTATAAGCGAAAAATATCAAATTACATCAAAAAACTTTATAACCTATATTTCGAAATTGAAGTGGGAGATTAATTAAGTGAAACTATAGTGTTCGGTCTAAAATGCCCTAATTTACAGAAAATATAAAATTTTTGTATGCGATTTACCAAAAATTGAGACCCGATAGAGAAAAACGGTTTGCAGATTCGGAATCGGCGCACCCAAATTACCAAAGTCAGCTACTCTTCGCCTAGTAATTTTTGAAAGTTAAAAATTGTTGGACAGTGTTATTAGGGAGAAAGGAGAAATGATTCTTTATGGGGGTTTTAAAAGTTGTGAAATTTGTTAAGATGCGGAGGTTTAAGGGTATGGAGGACCAAAGTTTCTGCCTGAAATGGAAACGCTTAAGTTGACATTTGTGCTTTATGAATGGTTTTTAGTTGATATTTGAAGCTTGGGGGTGTTGTAGGCATTGTTTCTTAAAATGGATGAATGAGGAAGGGAGGTTACAATATTATTACTGAGTGCTTTAAAACTGAATATTGCTAGGTTTATGGAGTATAGATGATGTATTGGAGATATTCCTAAAATTTTGAAAAGGTGAGAAACTGGAGCTGGGTTTTGAAGTTTGAAGAAAATGCGGACGAACCATTTTTGAAGTCTAAATAAGCATAAAATGTTAAGTTTAGTGGTTGCACCCCAAAATAGGATACCATAAGATAGTGAGGAGTAAATCATGGTGTTGTAAAGAAGGAGAATTTTTGGGGGAAGAAAATGAAGGTGGGAGAAAAGACCTAAGCGTTGATTCAGTGTGCGAGCTAAAGCGTTAATGTGGGTGTCCCAGGAAAGATTAAGAGTTAAATGTATGCCTAAATATTTGAAAAAATTAGATTGAGTGATCTGCTGAGAATTGTAAAGTAGAAAGAATTTGCTGGAATCAAACTTTTTGTTGTTTTGATGGAATATTATATATAAGGTTTTGTCTAGATTAAGGGACAGATGATTGGTTGTGTTCCAGAATAGGAGTTTTACTAAAATTTAATTAAATTCTTCTTGAATTGAACTAAAAGAGGTGTCGACAAAAGATATAGTTACATCATCAGCATATAATATAGAGGGGAGTGGGGAAAGTGCAATGGGGAGATTGCTTATAAATAGAATGAACAAAAGTGGGATAGAATGGAGACTTGGGGGACTCCTATATTGTGGGTAATTGTTGAGGATGTTTTATTGTAAAGGCCGAGGGTGTATTGTCTATTTGTAATATAACTTGGGAGCCAGTCGAGAGGGGGGGGGGGGGGCATATATTGAAGAAAATGGGAAAATTTATGTAAGAGTAATTTGTGAGGTACAGAGTCAAATGCTTTTGAGAAGTCTATAAAGTTCGAAACCGGCTGTGTGGTGCTTTGTTTAGGCGTGAAACCGCGTTGGGAAGAAGAGAGAAGATTGTTCGAACAGATATAGGAGGACAAACGGGAGTAAAACGGGCTCTCGAAAACTTTAGCAAAGGAGGGAAGGATAGAAATTGGGCGATAGTTTGTGAACTTAGAGGAGCGTCCCTTTTTAAATATAGGTGTGATTTTAGCGGTGCGGAGACAGGAAGGGAATTTACCTTGGGTGAGGGAGATATTAACCAATAGTGTCATAGGAATAGCAAATCCGGAGCGAGCTTGAATTAAAATGTTGGGACAAATGCCAAGGGAGTCGGGACATTTGGAGGGTTTGAGCCGATTAATTGCTGTGAACATTTCGTCCGGGGAGGTTGGGGTATAAAAAATAGAGATTGATACAGTTGGAATGGAGAAAGGGTATTGTAATTGAGGTGAGGGCTGTAAGGGGGCAGGAGGAAGTAGTGTTTCAAGAAGTTGGTTAGGAGAGTAGGACTGTGTGATCAGAAAATGGTAAAGTTAAAGGGGAAATACCGTAGATAAGATTTTTTATAGCTTTACATTTTGACTTGTTATTAGTAACTTTTTGAAAAAAAATCGATCAAAATAATTAGCTTTAGCTTGTTTAATGATAATGCCTGTGGAGTTGGAAAAAGAACAGAATCTTAATTTATTGTAATCGTTGCGTGTATGCCTGTACTTACGGTGTAACGCATTTTTGTGTAAAATAAACAAAATGATATTGGGGTTAGAGGAAGGTGGTTTTTGTGTTGCAGGAAGAATATGGTAAAGTTGGCAGGTATCTGCTAAAACCGCTAAAAATTTGAGTTAGAAATTTCTCAAAAAGGATGTTAGTATCAACTTCTGGGCTAAAAAGTAAATTCCAGTTGGTTAATTCGAGAAAGGAATGGAAGACTGCTAATCTATTTGAAGTTACGAGTTGGGTTTTATTAGACGTAGGGTTGGGGTGGCACTTGGTTAGAAAAGATTGAAAAGTAAGTGTAAGAAAGTGATCACAGATTTTACAATCGAGGGACTTGCTATATTGGTTATCAGATAAAGTAGAGAAGGTCTGGTGAATTAGGGAGGATGAATGGTAAAAATTGGAGTAGTGTGTTGCAGAAAAGATTAGGGGAGATAAGCCAGTTCTGGAAGTAAGATCGAGAATTGAAGAAGCATTGGGGGAAGGTTTAAAGAAGTCTCAATTAAAATCATCAGTGATTAGAATTTTGTGTGAGGAGAAGCTTAGATCAAGGAGCATAGTAGTAAAGTTATGAAATGATGCGTCCTCTGTACTGTCCTTGATGAAGTTGATGGAGGCCTTGCAATACGTAGCAGGAAAGAAATCACACAGAATTCCGATCGGGTTCGCCTTTTATTCTTGGCGAACCCAATCGGAATTCTGTGTGATTTCTTTCCTGCTACGTACTCCAAGGCCTCCGTCAACTTCATCATAGTAGATAAGAATGTAAAAAATGTGGGAAATTGTCCGGATGGGGGGCGTGGTCCCCCAGCAGTTAAAAACTAAATAAAATTTATTATTTACTAAAATTGTCAGAACTTTGAAGTCATCCGTAAAGATAGCATAGGTGGTGTTGAGGACATAATGTAGAGAGTTGGAAATAAAAATGACGATTCCACCTCCATTTCCTGAGGATTGTTGGAGTGCTTCAGAAGAAAAGGTTTGAAGCAGGGTAACATCATAAGCAGATTTTGTCCAGGATTCGAGAATAGTAATGATGTGCGGGGATGAGTACAAAAGGGCAAGGGAAGAAATGAGGAAGGAGGAATTAGCACGAAGGCTGTGAATGATTTAAACATAAGAATAAGGAAGAAGGGGAGGAAAGTGAGGGATTATTGGCTAGTTTTGAGTTGAAGTCAACAAAAGAGATGGGGGGGGGGAGAGCTGGCATGATAGAAAGCAGGAGACTGAAGCGAACTGAGGTACAGATAGGAGTGACAGAGCGGGAGAGGATACAACGGAAACTAAGTTGGGATTAATGGGTTACAAACCAGGAAAATCCGAGAGTGGGGGGGGGGGGGGGGTTTACAAAAAGGAGACAAACCAGAAATGTTTTGTATTGGTCTGACACTTTTCACTAGAGTCTTTCCAGCGGATTCTTCTGTTTGACGCCCAGGCGTTACGTGGACCCAGTTTGGATTTTGCAGTGCACAAAAGATGGTAGCAGGAGGGCGTTAGGTCTTCAGCTATGTGGACTGGTCGGGTTTTGTTGGGAGCCTGAGGACCAATTCGAAATGCAGAGGAAATAGCAGATGGGTCAAGGTGAACTCCAAGTTTTGTGGAGAACAAATCCAAACATGGTGACTTCGGTCAAGGATTCTGATAGACCGTAAATTCTAACATTACAGCGTCTTTCGAATTGGTCTTTATCATCTATATGTTGAAGTAGACTTGAAACGGAGGCACTAAGGACAGTGGGAGTAGGAAGGCCAGAAGGTGTGAACAGCAAGTTGAGATGGGAAACTACAACATCTAATTTGTCAAGTCGACTATCAATTTCATCAAGTGCGCCTCAGTCAAGGAAACACGATTTATCGAATCAGAAAAAAGGGTATCAATCTTAGATGTGAGGCGTTGGAAAAGCAAGTCAAACAGCATATCTAAGTTAGAAAGATTATCAAGTAACCGGAGATTCCTTTTTCAATGGCAGAGCAGATTGATACATCAAGAGAGGGGGAGGAGGGAGAGTTTAGAGTAGCACTAAGAGCTGCAGGTTTTCCAAGAGCCCCCTTGCGTTTGTCAGGGGATCGAGCAGAAGATGAGAAATTGAAATTAACAGTGGTGCCTGTGAAAGAAATTCAAGGGCGAGACGTGGATCGAAGATGGGAGACGATGAATCTAGCTCAATTTATCAATTATTTGGAAATTCAATTCCCTAACTCCTAATGGTATTAAACTTAGCAAAGACACCATTCCTTCATTACCTTTTCCACATTTCCTTCCCATTCCAGCTATTCCCTAATTTGTTGCAGGCTTTTCTAGGCCCTTGTCTATTCCTTTCTATAATTTTCCTTCTCCTCGCCTATCTTTCAGTTTTTTCCACATTCTTTTTGTTCAGCTTTCTTAATTACTTTCTCTGTTTAAATATTTTTTCTATACCCTTTCATAATTTTCCTCTTCTATGTTCATTTTTTGTCCAACCCTATATTCCTTGGGTGAAATCGGACCTGCTTATGGGAGCATCGTTAGGAGTTGCTTTCTATCCTGTGCTCTTATATGCAGGCTTCGACTGTTTCATTTGTAGTCTCTTCTTAGTGTTTCTGTCATTTTGATTATGTATGTGTTATTCTATCACATTTTTCCTGCTGTTCTCTTTTGTCCTATTCCACTATGTCTTCTATTCATATCCAGGCTTCCCATTCGTTCTCTCCAATACCTACTCCCCCCCCCCCCACTTTCTCTCCCTCTCTCTCTCTCTCTATTATATATACAAGGTGTTTTTGAATTGAGTACAGATTTTTTGGGAGATGATAGAAGAGGTCCTTAGAAGTATTTTGTGTCATATGAACATGGGGTCCCCGCAGCTCCGTTTACTTACAATACTGCATTGAACAATCAAATGACACCCGGACGCAGTGTGCATTGGTAGGCCTAGATTATTTTATTTTTAACAATTAACACAAGCAATCTACTGTAATAACTTTTAAAGTAATTGTTTGCAAAGAAATTTCAAGGTGCACGTGCTTGTTGGTTGAAAAGTCTTAGGACAAACTTCGTCAAGGAGATTCCATGGTATCCAACCCCCTTTGTAAAATACGATTAGTCCATGTGTAAATGAACTAATCGCATTCTGGGAAAGCAGTAGGTAAAGATTTGTTTTAAAAAGTTCACTTGATGTACTTTTTACATGTGTAAAGTTAAACAAACAGTATGAATCGTTTTACATGGAATGATTATGCAGACATGCATCTGTGTCTCGGTGCTGCTGGTACCATGGATGGTGCAAGGCGTTTGTATGCTGAACGTTATCCCAACAGAATTCTTCCCAATTCACGAACATTTGGTGCAGTAGATCGTCGTCTAAGAGAAACAGGCGCATTCGCTCATGATAATCATCAGCGTGGACGTCGTCGGTAGTTACGCTCCCCTGAATTAGAGGATGAAGCTTTGGAAAGGTTTAACCGAAATCCATCGACAAGTACTTGTGCGGTCGGAGCTGCTCTGAATACTAGTCATACCACTGTATGGAACATTTTACATGGCAACCTGCAACATCCGTTCAAGCTTCGAAAGGTGCAAGAATTATATCCCAATGATCATGGTCCCCGGCGTGCTTTCGCGGAATGGTTTATGCAGCAACAGAATAGGGATTCCAGACTTTCCTTCCATGGTTTTGTGGAGAGATGAGGCAACGTTTATGCGAGAGGGAATGTTCAATAGCTACAATAGTCATCTGTGGTCTCATGTCAACCCATGTGCAACACATGTTAATAGTTTTCAGCATCGTTTTTCGTTGAATATTTGGACTGGCATGATTCACAATGTCCTGATTGGGCCATATCTCCTACCATGCCGTCTTAATGGGCAAACATACCTTGGTTTCCTGAAGGAGGAGCTCCCTGGTCTTCTTGAAGATGTTCCACTAATGACCAGACATTTGATGTGGTTTCAACAGGACGGCGCACCTTCGCATTACACAAGAGCAGTTAGAGATTACCTAAATGAGACATATCCTGGTCGTTGGATTGGTCGTGGCGGACCAGTTGCTTGGCTACAGAGATCGCCAGATCTCACACCGATGGATTTTTTTTTTTTATGGGGAAGCATAAAATCAATGGTGTACTTCGAACCTGTAGATACCGAAGAAGAATTGGCGGCTCGTGTTGTCGCGGCAGCAGGTGACATCAGCGACCGTGCTAATCAACTGTTTCCACGCATACATCAATCCATCATAAGGCGTTGCGAATTGTGCTATGAAGCAAATGGCGATCATTTTGAACAATTACTGTAAAAGTCATACAGTAGATTGCTTGTGTTAATTGTTAAAAATAAAATAATCTAGGCCTACCAACGCACACTGCCTCCCGGTGTCATTTGATTGTTCAATGCAGTATTGTAAGTAAACGGAGCTGCGGGGACCCCCATGTTCATATGACAAAAAATACTTCTAAGGACCTCTTCTATCATCTCCCAAAAAATCTGTACTCAATTCAAAAACACCTTGTATATACTACTTTCATTCCTTCAGGGTGGTTCTCTAATATTCTCCTTGATTTAGAGAACTATCCTTGCTTTGACAAAGGATAGGCTCTATCCGAAATGTCAGCTTCTTTATTGATTATTTATCATTTTATTCTGATTAATTTTTTATTTTTTATTTTTATTTTTTTATTTACTATTTATTGTATTCCAGGATTTTTGTGTCTCACCCTTCTTCTCTACATGCGTCAATTCACCAGGGGAAGTTAAATGCCCCTTGAGGGGAAGGCCATCCTGGGGCAGAGATCCAAACAGCACAGCTTAGTAAGGGCTGTAGACACAACAATCAACTGCTGAAGAGTCAGGATATCAACAATAAAAAACAACAATTTCATATGCGGGAATCAGTATCAATTGGTGCCGGAAAAAACTCAACTCTAGGTCTGCCAATTGTTAAAAATTAAAGTTCTTAAAGGCATTTTAAATTCAAATACAGTATTAGGGAATAAATTAGAACTCACCAATTTGGCAAATCGTGGAGAGTAAAGAGTCAGAAAGGGGGGGGGGGGGGAGTATGCTTTCCTCTGAATGGCTTCAGAGTCAGCTGGCAAAAACAGGTTGATATGAATAGTAAAAAAAGCAAATAGTCGGAAGCGAATTACCGTATGACTTAGACAATCAACAATAAGCTATACAAAGATGCAGACTAATGTGAATAATTGTAATGTGAATCTTAATAAAAAAAACTCTTTAACCACAACAACACAAAAAAAAATAGGATAAATACAACCCGATTCTGGAAGTACTTTTCGGAAGCAATTGCTACCATCATTCAGCAGTCCAGGAGCACCTCAAAGGCAACGAGAGAACTACACGAGTCTTATAGAATTTGAATATACATAAGGAACTAAGACCAATTAAAATTAAAAAAAAGAATGACACAAAAGAGGTCAACCCTAAGGACAAGATCCCTTCACTCTTCAAGTCAGGAATCTGAGATAAAATGTGCACAATGTGACAAGGTTTACAAAGGCCAAACGTGTCGAAGCATAGAAACCAGATTCAAGTAACACCTAAGACATAAGAAGCTTGGAAGAAGTAACCAGTCTTAAGTTGCCAAACACTCCATCAACACCGGCCATGATTTTTCCTATCGA
Organism: Rhysida immarginata; assembly: GCA_023313115.1. Taxonomy (NCBI): domain Eukaryota; kingdom Metazoa; phylum Arthropoda; class Chilopoda; order Scolopendromorpha; family Scolopendridae; genus Rhysida; species Rhysida immarginata. Next base: position 372,919 of record JAHWFO010099378.1, read on the forward strand.
TAATGTTAAACTGATAAAATCAATAAATAAAAGACACCTGTTGGATGCATTTGAAAGCATTGCGATCCAGCGTACAGACAAAAATACGCTACTTAACTTAGATATGGGTCCGATTACTGATTCACCTTTAATTAAGTAGTTGACCCAAACAACCAATCAAAAGAATTGACCTTTTTCGTGTCATTTTTTTTTTGAATTTTGATTGTCTTAGTTCTTTATATATACTCAAATTCTTCAAGACTCAGGTAGTTCTCTCGTTGTCTTTGAGGTGCTCCTGGACTGCTGAATGATGTTAGCAATTGCTTCCGAAAAGTACTTCCAGAATCAGGTTGTATTTATCCTATTTTTTAGTGTTATGGTTAAAGAGTTTTTCTATTAATATTAAGATTCACAACAATAAGCTCTAAATCTCCATTTTGATGAGAGGCACCGAAAAATTATATTTTACTTTGCAATTCACTTTTTAATAAAAATGTATGCTTAGATTTTTTTTTATTTTCATTTTTCATTTGTTTGGTATTAATCTTCGAGCACAGTTCTTCTATTTCTATGCTCGAAGGTCTCAACTTGGTTTCAATCATGGTGGCAAAAAAAGTTCTTTGTAGCATGATGTCATTGTGCATATCATCTATACATAGTATATGCTACAAAAAAGACTAATTAGAAAGCAAGCTCATGGTGAGAAATTTGTTAATTTGTTGTCTATTAAGAAAATACAAATTTAGATTCACAAAGAGCATGCAACAATCCGAGTAAACGAAGCTTTTTTATAATAATAGGATTTAATAATTGCAAGTAAATGAGTTGTAAATTTAATAATGTTAGGATTCTTCTTAAAAATTCATAACGTGTTGTCGAGAAATAAATATGAAGATCCTTGACTGAAACATTCAACTAATTTAATTAAACCAGTAATTAATAAACTACAATGGTAAAAAAAAAAAAAAAACTAATAAAAAAATTTTATCTTCTGTATTTTTGGAGCTCAAGAAAACGAGTGTTCTGATTAGTCCAATTGTTGACAGTGTTACTGAGCTTAATGTTTTGACGTGATTAAATTGCTTGCTCAACAACAGACTTTTAAAAATCGTCGTTGTACAATGGTGAGCAGACATCTTGTAAAACGAACGACGCTGACGTCGAGTTGTTGTTGTTGTTGTTGTTGTTGTTGTTGTGCTGACGATGAGAGAAGAGAAGCGCAAGAAAAAGCTCGGAGAAAAGTGCATGGAGATGGAGATAGTTGATTACCTTCAATTTCGTAGTCTGGAACATGGAAGAGAAGACCGTAAGCCCTTCAGGAAAAAGAAAAAGGGGGAAAACGAAAACTCCGAGAACGAGCGCTCATGATGTGCCCAACGAATGACGAATTGGACATCGTCGCCAAGCTTTCGTTCGAAAAGTCGGACCACGTTAGCTCTTGCGACGACAACCTCCAAATCTGCTCCAGTGAAATAAGAACTGTGTCACTTTCTATTCCGATTGCTGAATGACAAGTTGTGTACCAAACGCTGTTTATACCGCAAGGAGACTATTGAACTGTGTTATTAAGCGATTTTGCAAATATGCCGAAGATCCTCGAATGAACTGGGTCCAGAAAGAAACCAAACTCAGTGATTCGCAGTAAATTCTGACCGATCTGCCAAAGACAATGATGTTTCCGAATATGGACCCCAGCGACCCAGTAGGTACTCCACAGATGTTCACCTTAATTCCCGACTATCTGCCAACTCCACGACATAGTGAGCTCCCAGGTTAGCGACGAATTGTGCCTGCACCCTTTTACCGAATCGACCTCGGAAGATGCCCGACTCAGCTGCGCTTCATTTGGGCGACCTTCGTTCCCATCATTGAGATGCAGACTTCCTGCCACAGACGATAAACTGATGGATCCATTAAGATGTTCAGACCATCCTGCTTGAGGGTCACCACCTTTGTGATGATGCCATGCCCGACTGTTAGGAGCACGATGAAGCCACTGCCCATGATTGAGAAGCAAGTGTCTCATAGAATGCAAAGGTAACGAATGGGGAACCCTTCTCTTACTAACACCCCTCCTTCCTTTACAGAAGACACAATCTAACCCTCCTTGCCAGCCCCTGTCCTACTCTTACCTTATAAGTTCAACCGATAAGCCCCTGCCCTAAGAGCTTTGGTTTAGAATATGCACATCGCCTATCATGAATCAGGACAATCGCAATTTGGGAGGCCTGGTCTTTAACCTCAGACAGGGCTGGACAAATTCCAAAAATCTGGATAGACAATTGGCTACCACTGCAATTTTCATGGTAGACAAAGCGATTAGACGACTTTACTCAACACAGGCACACTTGTGAACAACTATCAAGTTTAATGATCGAAGTAATGTTGCCAATTGTACGATTTTCACAGGCTTATGTGATAGTTTTAAATTGGGCAGATAGTTATATAGATTTAAAAATATAATTACAATATATAAAATGGTCAAGTCCAGGAAAAAGTTAGCCTGACCATCAAAAATTAAAATGCGACATAACATCAGATATATCGCTCCAGTCTTATGAGCGCAAGGAGGGCGCTAGTTCATGTTCCGTATGCGCACGTTTTTCTCTTACTTATTACTATTTTTTTCAATAAATAAATTAGTTTTAATAACCATATTTATCTTTTAATATTTCATTCGACATTATTTGATGAAAATTCATCTAATGATATCAAATTGCTTTTTATAAATATAACGAAAATGAAATGAAAAGGGGAATTAATAAAAGGGAAAAAATGTGCATGGAATTCAAATCAGTGCCTCATATGGCGATAGAGTAATCATGAACAATAAATACGCAAGTAATAAACTGGAAAGAAGCCCATGTCTGCCTTCGTATATACAGTAATGTAATTAGACCTTCCAATCAGCTGCCGCATTGGCCAGTAGCCACCGTAATGAACAATGTAGCCAAAATGAAATTTCTGGTAGCAATTGACTACCAAAATATAGGGTTTGTCGAGCTCTGCTAAGACATGCGATGATAAAATATAGTGAATGTTTTTGATGGTGACAGCCTCGTAGGACTGTACTTTGTCGTATTTTAAAATCAAGGGGTACAAGAGCTATTATCGCATTACTGGCCCATTTGAGCAATTTAGGAAGCAATTTTGCTAAAAACCCTTAGTTTAATCAATGAGTTATATTAAGGAAAAGTGCGAAGTGCATTTTTGTCCTCCGATATCTGAGAAGAACAATTAAGAGAACTTTATCTAGACTGTACTAAGCAATAAAAGCACATGATACGATTTTGGTAGCATCTGCATTAATAAGTAACATTTAATAATGGGGTTAGGATACATGGGTCTCTTTATTGGATTTGAATTCCTACTGTACATTATATTTCTCGACAACACGTTATCGAGGGCCAAGAATGCCCAATCCCATTTATAAAGCCGCTCATCTCACCAAGGGGAGTTATAAAAGATACATGTGTAAGTATAAGAAGGGGCATAATCAATTTTACTTATTGTCGGCATGGCAGCCTTTCTCCTTAATTCTTTCACAATAGAATAATATGCAAACTAATAGTTAACCATGTCTTGTTAATTACAGTATGAAACTTGGTCGAACGAGGTTGTCGGAAGCCACGATTTTGAGACCCTGGTAGATCGAGTCGAGTTTTGTTTTAGACTGAATAGCTTCTACAATCAATACTGTACTTTCAATTGACATTTTTATTCAGTAAAAATAAATGAAATGTACATGTGCATATGAATCACAGCTCTTGACATCCGCATTTGATCCGATTTCAGTTAATTTATCCGTTTTAGACTGAACAGATTCTATATTCAATATCGTACTTTGAATTAACATTTTTCTTTTGAATCGACCTTTTTCTTTTGTCATGGTGGTAGCTTCATAATTCCATCAGCAGCCCCAGATTTGTTGCTATGAGTTTGGTTCTGATAAAAGTCTTTTGCCAGGTCACACGTCATTTGGACAAGGACGATGCCAAAATGATAGATGAACATTTTGCGTTCAATTGAAATATTTTACTGACCTTTAAATTCAGTGTTAGTTGGATCAATGTTGAATAATTCAGATGATCTACTTTCCTACAAAGATTTCAACTTATTTTTGGTCTAGTTTTCTTCCGTATTAAGCTTACTGATTTTGTACTCTCATATACAGTAAAATTAATTAAAAAATAGGAACTCCATTAATTATACATTATTAAACTTCCTACTCTGATATACGGGGTCGAGTCACATTATTCTGACCATCCCCTATGTTTGTCTTTGGGGTTGCCCAGCCGAGGAACTATGTCACGTGTTCGGAATTGATTAGGTAGGATTCCACTATGTTAAAAACATATCACTCATTGCTGCAATGGGTAAGAAACGTGATTTATCATATCTGGAAAAGGGGATGATAATCTGCTTTCAGGCCAAGGGTGGCAGTATTTTGGAAACCACGCATTTGTGAACTGTTCTCGTGCTGCTGTAGTTAAAGTGTACCATGACTGGGAAAATGGGACTGTTCAGAATAAAGGATAAGGGAACTGTGGAGAGGTGAACGTCAGCTGCGAAGGCGAGTGACGGCCAACTGAAGAGCTACAGTGGACAAACTTACCGCTCAAACCAACGAGGGTGCTACCAGACATGTCTCTAAAACCACAGTACAGAGGACCCTGCTAAGTATGGGCCTCCACAGCAGACGGATGGTCACCGCACTCATCCTGACGAAAGTTCGTCACCAAAAACGGTTTCAATTTTCCCAACAGTACAGAAACTGGACCACTTCTGACTGGAAAAAGGTTGCCTTCTCTGATGAGTCACTATTTCTGGTCGTTTGCAGGTGAGGAGAGAAACCTCCCAGAACAAGCAACCTGCAACCATTGTTGGACAAATCCAGGCTGGTGGCAGGAGTGTTCTCATGGCATTGTCTGGGCCTACTGAAACCTGTGGAAGGTACTCTCAAACGATCCATTTATTTATCCATAATTGCAGATCAAGTACACCCATACATGGTGACTGTCTTCCCAGAGGGCGGTGGCACGTCCAGCAAGACAATGCGACGTGTCATACGGCTGCAATTGTTCAGGTGTGGTTTGAGGAACATGACCAAGAGTTCCAAGTACTATCCTGGCCCCCTAATTCCCCAGAACTCAACCCAATCGAGAACCTTTGGGATCACCTCGATTGTCGTGTGTGCTATGGAACAACCACCCCATACCCTTCAGCAGCCATTGGATGCTTTACAGTCTGCATGGCAACAGCTACCAGTAGAAACCTACCGGAATAATATCCCATTGGCGGTTATTCGGGATATTAGCTGGTGGTCATAATAATGTGACTCGACTATGTATTTTTTATTATTGATATTTTTTTTTGCATGTGTCTTTCTCCACCTTCATTGCCAGCTCCTTTGTTCCTTACTTTTTTTTCTCCTATATTTCCATCAGACCACTACTTGAGTCCTTCCATTTGAACCGGACTGTTTGAGGATACCCAGATTTCCTGAATTATTTTTTAACAAGTTAACATATATTTGGTAAATGGTATTCACATGTGGGCCCTTAATTAGAGTTTTGTGTGGTGCTGTATCCTTTTGTCAGCAGGTACTTTTTACAGTCCATCCAGCAAAAGAAAAATTAGTCAAGGCCAAGAACTTCAAAATTGGCCGATAAAAGCAATTTAAATTTATCATATACAACTTTGATTGGCGAATTTTGAATTTCATGACTTTGACATAGTTTTTCTTTTGCTGGACGAACCTTAGTTTCAACAGATGAACTGATTCAATAGATAATCACATTACAATAAGTAGACAAATTACCTCAATACAGATTACCTACTAAGAGAAAAAATCATATTAAGTGTTCAAAACATGAGTAGCATATAGGATAGTAATTAAATCTAAATACATTAATATTGAAGGGCTAAAAACAGAAATTACTTTCATCAGTTTGAGGTGCAGACAATATTGCACTATGCTTTTTTTTGACTTCATCAACATTTGCTTGAATTTTATCAATATTTTCTCTAATGTCTTCAACCTGTGAAACAAAAAATATAAGAAAACATATCTTAATGACATTTAATAATATATGAAATATTACCATATTTTTTCGAATATAGGCCACAGCCCTAAACAAACAAACAAACAAAACAAAACAAACAAAACAAAAAAAAAAACCCACACGAAAATTTTAGGAGTGCGGCCAAAAGTGACTGTGGCCTGAAAAAAATCATTTTTTTTTGAATTAACAAATCATTATCGGTAATTATGAATAGAACAAATGATATTACAGAAGTATATTACAAAGTAATTTAGGTAGTAATTTTAGTATTTATATAATTATCTAAATTATTTTTATATATATTAGGAAACTTTTATAAATTTATTACTGAAATGTGTAAATAATTATAGTAATCTCATTTTAATGAACGAGTGTAACTCTTCATTTCTTTGGCAGTGGCCATGGCTCTGACAACAAAATACCGACCAATAGCAGTAGTGCAATAGAGCATTCTGTGCATCACAAGAACAGAGTGAGTGAGCTGATGAAGCCCGGACAATAGCTTTAAAGCCCGGCGATGTATCAATGGGGATGTCACTTTCAATAAATAACTTACTGCAAAGCTTTACGTCTAAGTTGAATTTTGTTCAACTTTTTACCTCCCATTAGATACACTGGTGGCCAAAAGTTTGGACCAACCAGCAATGTCAAGAAAAACTGAATTTATACGAAAACTGTTTTACACCTACAACTCTAAGTAAATATGAAACAATATTCAGGGAAGAAACAAATTTATTTCTGCGTTGTTTTTATTACCTAAAATCAAAATAAGACTGGCCAAACGTTTAGAGCACATTTGTATAACATAAAGAGAAAAAAGTATTACATAATTAACTAATGAATTATTTTGATATCTGAGATCATTTTGACTCTACAATATTTGACAAACGACCTGAAAAAGAATTAAATAAGCTTTTAATGGCATTTGGCTTAACAGCTTTCGGAATGGCTGCTATTAGTTGTTCTCGAGATTTGTACTGAGTGTTTTGGTAAATTTTTTGTTCCGTGAGATGCCACACATTCTCAGTAATATTGAGATCTCGATTTCGAGCAGTCCAAGTGGAAATGTTGTTGCTCTCAAAATAGGCTTTCACAACTCGTGCAGTATAGATTCAGGACTGTCCTGCTGCTAAATCCATGGTTTTGCTTAAACTAGACTTTGCACAAAGGGATGAATACATTTTGAAGATCATCTTTAGATTGAGCTGTTGTGCAATATCCATCTATAATGTGAATCTTCAACTTTCCGTTGCTTCCAATGGCACCCAGAATCTTCACTCCACTACCACACATTTGCCGCTTAATTTGCAGTATAGAACAAGCGTTTCTTTATCACGATGCACTTCATAAGAAGCTGTATTATCAGAACCATCCAAACTGATTCGTTTTTCATCAGAAAACACAACCAATTGGAAGTCTGTGTTTTCACGCAAATGTGTCTTAGCATGTTCCAGTCTCTCCTGCATGTGTTTGTGTTAGTGGCAACTTTTTGGCTATAATTTCATAGGCAAAGTTCTGAGCACATAGTTCGCTGCGAATTGTTCTTCTTAAGGCAGCAAGTAGCAGATTATGTTTGACTTGTGTGGTGTTGACTACCTGCCCAGATGTAATATGTCTAACATGTCTCTTAATTCTCGATTTGTCTCTTCGCGTCAGTGCACAAGGTCATCCTATTTCCGTCCTATTTTCCAATTAACATTTTTAACAATTTTGATAAAGATTTGTAGTTCACACAACTTAGTAGATTAGTTTCAGCAACTTTTTTGAAGTTTGTAAATTGCTTGTTAAAATTTCTAATTCGCTCTCGTTGGCCTTCAGTTAACATTGTACAATACGTAATATGGTTTTAGTGCTCACCACACAATACGATGACTTGTAATATGCAAATTATGTGCATGTTTGCGATGTTGGTCCAAACTTTTGGCCAGTCTTATTTTGATTTAAGGTAATAAAAAAGCAACGACGCAGAAATAAATTTGTTTCTTCCCTGAATATTGTTTCATATTTACTTAGAGTTGTAGGTGTAAAATATTTTTAGTATAAATTCATTTTTTCTTGATTTTGCTGGTTGGTCCAAACTTTTGGCCACCAGTGTAGTACCCCAAACATCCAGCCAATCAGAAGAGCAATTGGCCCGTCATCAAGATGGCCGATGAGAGTGTTATGTACAACAGCGAATGCTTTGCAGAAACGGTGAGGAAATTTAGCTTCCTGTATGATAAAAAAAAAAAAAATAATAATAATAATCCAGACTATTAAAATATTGCCAGACTTTGTGGTAAAGCTCGATACTGTTGACATCCATGTTGAAGCTACTTTAAGTGAAGTCAAGCTTTAAACTAATAGCGAAACAACATCACAAAATACACCACATCATACATCATGATTTTTCTGCAACGTATTTATGTGGAGTTTTACGCCAATGTGACCAAGGTTTAACACATGAATTTTACAATTTATGAACGAAAATATGTGACTGGTTAATTTGTGATGTGCTGAGGAGGGTGTGGTGAGCGGACTGCTCAACCCACAAGAAATTTTCTTCTCCCTGGAAGCGCCACCAGGGTTTGTGGACTCAATAAGGTGGGCGGAAGCAAGGACCAGACAAAGGGCCCCAGCTTGAGTAGAAAACCTACTTTTAATGTTCAGACAGAATACACAAAATCTACATTTAATCAATTGGGCCCCAAATTAAAAATAAATAATCATTAATGCAATAAATGATATCTCCCATTTCATCACAAAGGCCTACAAATTATCTTGGACAAACAATTAATCAATATTCAGTATCCCCGTGAAATTATTACTCAGGCCACAGACATTTTACTCAAAACGAGTGTAGGAACATAAAGGAATAGACAAAAGGCAAAATTCGACCATAACAATATGGTCTCCTCTACAGAGGTTCACATCACTGGCACAAAGACTGTTGTCTTTTTTTCAGCTCGCTCACTCGCATCCTCCCCACTAAAAGAAAACTTTTTACATCTCAACTTACAATCATAACAATTGAAAAATTATAATCTTTCATTTAAAGCAAGCCCCGAACTATAGCATTTCTTCCCCGAAATATCGCTCAACTAATTGTTAGTTGAGCTCGGTATGTTTCCAATGACTACACTAATTAAAAACATGAATGTTTATTTAACTTCCTATCAGGGTCACCAACCATATACATTGATAAACAATAATAATTATATAGCTTGTTAAATCTCTACTTATAAGGTATACCTTTTAACCACATAAGCATACGCATCACAAAAATCACATACACTTTAATAAAATCATAATGTCTACACTACTCTTATAATCTGAACTGTTCAAGAATTATCGAACTCAAACTAATAGGTTGTCTTCTGTCTAATCAATAACACATTAAATAGGAGTCAGCTACTGGAATATAGAAATAGTGTTTCACACACGATTGCATAGATCATGACACCTGCAATCCCTGGCTTACACTTCACTACACAGCACTTTATTCGCTCTGCCTATAGAAGCAGTCCATCCAATAAACAACGTGTAATGCCTGAGCGCATCACATGGCCCTTTTAAATGGGAGGACCACCGTAACCCAGATTAGCACCTTTCTTGCAGAGACTAAATATTGAGCTATACCACGAAACCCTGGCCAACGTACTATGCCAACAACACGTAAAAATTATGCGGCAATAGTATTCCTACTGATACCAGGCTGTTAGTAATTTTATATAATATTCTATAAGTTTATATTTATTTCGTACAAAAAGAAAATAAGAGAATATAATAATAATATTTATTGTAAATTAATATATTGTAATTTGTAAATTATATCTCATGAATGTTTTAAACTAAATAATTAATTACATTTACTTATGTTAACAATGAGTAAGTGCTCACGAGAATAATTAATCACGTGAACACATTGTTGTATATAGAATGACATAGAACCGAATAAGACTTCATTCACGATGGAAGTGACAAGATGTACTTCCAGTATACTTGATTAAAACTATGTAAAGTTCATATTTATATTAAACCTTTTATATATAACTTCAAATGGAAATCTCCTGCCTATTTATTTATAAAAGCCATGCAGAACCAGAAGTAAATTACCACGTCGTAAGCAATTGATGCCGACATAGGCCTAACCACGAGAACATGTTAGTTTTTCAACCTTCCCAGTAGGCCTACCCGTTGCAATAAAGTTCTTGATTCAAAAGATTATTGAACCATCGCTCTGTGGACACCAACAAAAATGGGTTATGGGCCAATATACCTAGAAATCCACTACGACAACTTTTATTCAGCGGAAGCTTGCTGGGCCTAAAAGAAAAAATAAAAACAAAAGAACAATTCATTCGATTGGGACCTGGACAAGGGGTGCTGGAGTTTCATCACCGACGAATTGAAAATTTCTCCGGATCAACTCGTAACGGAAAAAGAAAAACAGAAGTTTCAACTCCGAAAAGACAAGGCCTATACGACAATATACTTGGGAATCGAGAGTGACATCAGACCACTCATATCAGACGCCACAGACGGTAAAGAAGCGTGGAAAATTCTCCAAGACAACTTCGAGCCGAAATCGAGAGCGAGACTCGCCTGCCTTGTTGATGAATTCTTCGAACTACGTTATCATCCCGAAAATGAAACAATAGGCTTATATTGTCAACGACTAAAAGAAAAAACGAAACAAATCAAAGACGCAGGATTTGAAATCCCGGAAACTCTAATATGCTTCCAACTGATCAGACGACTCCCTAAAGAATATGATAACCTGGTTCAAATCATTTATAGACTCCCCGACAAAGAATTTAACTTCCGAAACCTGGAGGATCAACTGATAGCAGAATCTGGCCGAATAAACCAAAAGAAAAAAGATGACGAATCCAGAGAAACCAATGCGTTCAACGTAAACGAAAAAAAGATGTTTTCCAAGCCAAGTTATGGATCCTCATCATACTCACCTAAGAAGAAGGCCAACATGCGATCTTCTAACGAATCAACGCCAGAGTCATCCAGACACAGCCAACATCAGAGACAGAAAACCTGCACGTATTGTAAAAAGATTGGTCACTTACGAAGGGATTGATACAAACTACCCGAAGAGGAGAAAAGAACTCATAGAAGACATCCTGACGATGAATACAAGCCACGAGAAGCAGGAAATAACATTTCATACACTGAACTCGTAGGTGAAAATGTAATTCTAAATAGTGAATTTTGTGACAAAAATAAGGTAAGAAATATCTTATCATACTGGTTAATAGACAGTGCAGCAACTTCACATTTCTGTAATGATAAAAGTTTCTTTAAAAGTTTTAAATCAATTTCACCAACTAAAGCTTTAATAGGGGATAAAGATTCTAGCTGTGAGATAATTGGCATTGGTGATGTAGTTTTATATGTTAAGGATAAAAGAAAACGTAATGTAAAAATGACACTTAAAAATGTTCTTTATGCACCAAATATGAGAAAAAATTTAATTGGAGGAGCAAATATAGATATAGCAGGGTATAAGGTTATATGGTATAAAAATAAAATGAAAATTTTCCGTCCAGATGGGACATATTTTCTTACAGTGCATAGAAAAAATAAATTATATGTTTTAGAAGCAATAGTATATCCTTCTGTAGATCATAATCAGAAAAATGATCAATATGCACTCAATACAAATGTAGATATAGAGTTAATTCATAGAAGAATGGCTCATATAAATATACCCCTTATTAAGAATATGAATAACACTAATTGTGTTTATGGAATTGAAAATTTAAAAGGTAAATTAAACAATTGTAATACCTGTAGAATTAGCAAGTCTACAAGAACTTCCTTAAAAAAGGATTATGTAAAACTAACAAAAAGACCATTAGAAAAAATTCATATGAATGTATGGGGGCCAGCTCCTTGTAAATCTCATGGAGGTAGTTCATATTTCTTATCTATGATAGATGAATACACAAGAATGGTGCATGTCTATACTATAAAACATAAAAATGAGGTATTTAGCTGTTTCAAATCTTATCTAAAAAAAGTAGAAAGACAATTAGGAACAAAAATTAAGTCTATTAGGACAGATAATGGATTAGAATTTTGTAACCATGAATTTGGAAATTATTTAAATAATCTAGGCATTAAACATGAAAGAACCTCTGTATATACACCGGAACAAAATGGTATAGCCGAAAGATTCAATCGTACGGCATTAGATGGTGTAAGATCAATGTTAACCGATAGTGGACTACAATCACAATTTTGGGCAGAAGCTCTGCATGCATTTGTACATATTAGAAATAGATGTCCTCACAAATTAGATAATAATATTACTCCTCATGAACTATGGTTCGGTAGAAAACCATCCATTAGACATCTAAGAATATTTGGTTCATTGGTTTATGTACACATCCCAAAAATTAAACGAGATAAATTAAGTCCTAGAGCGACTGAAGGTATTTTAATAGGTTATGCATTAAATACTAAAGGATATAGAGTATGGATACCTAAAAGTAAAAAGTAGTTAGGAGTACTATGCATTTGTGGATAGTCGTTTGATTGTAATTGAGAAAGTTATTGCATTGTTTATTTTAAGCGAGTTGGAGTTACGTCATGTCAACAATTGTTTGTAATTTGATATGTTCCTATTGTTGTCGTTGCTAAGTGATGAAAAGAAGCAAAAAAAATGCCGATGTTAACGAATGTTAATGTATATATATTCCTTTTCCAAAGAAATATATTTTAAAGTATTAAATGTTTAGTAATATTTAAACAAGTTATCTCTGTTATCCTTGATACATTAATCCACTCTTAGACCACATTATGGTAGCAGAGGTCCGTGGTTTACCATAATAAGAAGGAAGAAAACGGATTGCATCGAGGAGCAGAGAAAAATTTGAAGAATTGCCTTTCTGGATTGACTGTCATGGCGGACATGAGCACGTTGGGTTTCGCCCGCATCGAACCTTTGTCAGCAAGTAATTATCGCATATGGAGCATGAAAATAATTGCGTATTTGAAGGGTCGTCATCTGTATGGAATTTTAACGGACGAGGAGCCAAGACAAGATGAATCGGACAAACAACAGATGAGTCTATGGAACGAATGGGCATACAAGAACGAAGAGGTACTGTCAATCCTTATTTTATCACTTACAAATGAACAAGCCTTGGCAGTTGATGGAGAAACTAGTGCCAAAGAATTATGGATGGCTTTAAAGAAAAGACATGAAGGGGTTTCTAGTCTACGAAGAACTCAATTAATGATTGATCTGGCAAGAATGGAAAAGAAAGAAAAAGAGACTATAGATGAGTATCTTCTACGGGTGCGGTCGTTGGCTGGTGAATTATCGCAACTAGGCACACCATTAGAAGAAAAAGACCTGATTCGTTACATTGTTGAAGGACTACCCCGAAAGTATCTTGATGTAACGACTGCCATAGCTTTAAACCCGTCGTTAACATATGATCTAGTGCGAGAAGCATTATTACAATTTGAACGAAAGAGTAATCATGAGGAAGATGACATTAAAGCATTTCACGTTAAAGAGCATCGATTTAAAATAACGTGTTTTCACTGCGGCAAACCAGGACACAAAGAAAAAGACTGTTGGGCCAAGACCAGAAAAGGACCATGTAGGAAAGAAACTGGAAGAGACGAAGGCAATCGAGGACGAAACTGGCGAGATGAAAAATCTATTAGTGATAGGCGTAAACAACATGAATCCTATGGAGGAAAGAATGCTTCAAGAGAAAAGGAGCGAACAAATACAGTAAAAGAACATGCATTCAAAGTATTGGACAGAGGACATAGCGAATATCAATCAGAGGAAACTACTCATCCGGCTAAAGTTGAAAGCATCTGGATGCTCGACTCTGCGTGTTCATCGCATATGGTATGTTCAAATGAAGACATGATTGAGACAAAAAGTGAGAGAATTCTTATAGATACTGCCGAAAATCATCGAACTATACGAGCCGAGATAAGAGGCATCATAAAGGCAGAAACTGTAGTAAATAGAAACGAGACCGTAAATCTCAGATTAAATGATGTACTCTTTGTTCCCAGTTTGCGCAATAATCTCCTATCCGTTCCAGAGCTAGTACGTAATGGAAAAAGTAGTGTTTGATGATCAAGGAGCACAAATATTGGATGGAGAATCAGGAGAAATAGTAGCTCAAGCAAGTATAGAAGATGGTGCTTTCATTGTTAGGATGACAGCTAGAGAAGTCCACAGCGAATCGGCGCGAGAACAATGTATGCATATGAAGACTGATAAAAACCTACTGTGGCACAGAAGACTTGGTCATGTCAACTACGAATATCTGAACAGAATGATAAAGAAGAACATGGTCAGAGGTCTGGATATTCATGAAGAGGCAGAAACAAGGTGTGAAATCTGCATAATGGCAAAGATGACTCGCATGCCATTTAATAGACTTCAGGAGACGTCAGTTTCAAATATATTAGAACGCATACATGTCGATGTTTGCGGTCCCATGCGCATGCGAATGGTCATCGTTGACGAGTACAGTCGAAGGTATTTTGTTGAGTTTTTGAAGCATAAATCGGACGTTGTAGAGAAATTGAAAGCTTTAATAAAAAGAAGGGAAACCGAAACAGGACGAAGACTTAAGATTATTAGAACGGACAATGGCACAGAGTTCGTCAATAAGGAGTTGGTATCATACTGGAGACTGAAAGGAATAAAGCATGAAAAAACAACCATACATGCTCCCCAAAGCAACGGAGTTGCTGAACGTGCTAACCGAAGCATAATTGAATCCGCACGAAGCTTACTGATTGATGCTGGTTTATCTGCGATATTCTGGGCAGAAGCTGTAAACACAGCGGTTTACTTGTACAATGTCACACCAGTCCGAGGTAAAGACAAGACACCAATGGAATTATGGAAAAGGAAAAGGCCGTCAGTTCGTCATTTGAAAGTATTTGGATCTAAAGTTTATTATAAAAATATGCAAGTGTCGCTGAGTAAATTCCAAGAAAGAGCGAAAGAAGGAGTGTTTATTGGCTATTCTACTGAACGTAAAGCATATCGGGTGTATGACCAAGAAGAGAAGAAAATACACGAAAGCCGAAATGTAATCTTTATGGAGGACGAAATGGGTTACAGAGACAAGACAGAAGTAACACACGATGAAATAAAATATGTGCAGCTACCGATAATGGCATCAAGTAATGAGTTTACCCCGGAGTCACAAGAAAATAACTTAGTAGATGAAGAGGAAAGTCTTACAAAGATACAACATGGAAGAGATGAAGTTGAGATGTCGTCGAAGAGAAGAGGAAGACGCAAGGGAGACACAAATGAGGTGTTAAGGAGACGAAGAGAAGAAGAAAATGCGGATATTGAAAGACAGTTGATAGAGCGCGGTGTTAGAAGGTCAATGAGAAATAAAGAAGATACGATCAACAGAGATATTGTGAATATGGTACAGGAATCTATTCCAAAAACTTATGGAGATGTTTTAGCATCAGAAAATGTCTTAAAATGGAAGGAGGCTATGGAAAGAGAACTCCAGTCTATGAAGGATCATAATGTTTGGAGCATCGTAGATCGAGAGAAAAACATGAAACTTATCCGTAGTAAATGGATTTTCACTATTAAACACAACAATGATGAGAAGAAATACAAGGCCCGTTTAGTAGCAGATGGTTCGAAGCAACGAATTGGTGTAGATTATCATGAATCCTATAGTCCTGTGATGCGAGCAGAATCTTACCGTACATTATTGACAATTGCCGCAACGAAAAATTATTGCGTGCAGTTTATTGATGTTGAAACTGCGTATTTGAATGCAACACTCGATCGTGAGGTATTTATGGAACCACCTGAACATTTAGAAATTGGAAAGAATAAAGTTCTCAAGGTAACAGGCAGCATTTATGGTTTACCTGAAGCTGGTCGCTGCTGGTATCGAAAGTTTTCAGAATTATTAGTAGCAGCAGGACTGAACGCCACCAAAGCAGATCCGTGCATATTTCAAGGTTACTACAATAATAAGTTCATCGCAATCGGCATTTATGTAGATGACTGCATCATCATAGGTGAAAACAAAGAAGTGGTTGAAATCTTCTTACAAGAACTGAGTAAAGATATAAAACTGAAACTGCTTGATGATCAAGTAAAATTCCTTGAAATCGAATTAAAATCGACTGAAACGAGTTACCAACTTAGTCAAGGAGAATATATTGATGAAATACTAAAAAAGTATAAAATGGAAAACTGCAATCCAGTCAAAACCCCTGGGATTGTAGGACAGAAACTAGATGATTATGAAGGTTCCACCAAAGTGGATGCGACAATTTATCAAGAGATGCTAGGCAGTGTGGGATATCTTGTCACATGTTCCCGACCTGATCTCGCCTACACAGTGAGTCAGCTAGCTCAATATTCCAGAGATCCGCGACAAATTCATCAGAACGCATTAAAGAGGGTACTACGTTATCTTAAAGGGACGAGAAATTTGACTTTGAAGATTCACAAAGACAACGGAAATTTAAATGTGCACACAGATGCAAGCTGGAACACAACGAAGGACGCTAAGTCATTTGGAGGATATTTAGTAAAAATTGGGAATAATCTTGTGTGTTGGAAACATCTAACTTGTTTACTACTTTTGAGGTGATCAGCTAGGTAAAGGTGGGTGTGATATAGTTTTAACTCCATCTTGCTTAACTTTGAAAATAAGTTATTGATAGAAAAGTTCAAAAAAAGAACTATTTTCAAAGTTAAGCAAGATGGAGTTAAAACCTCTGGCCTTTAGAATTTAAGTTCATTATGAGGAAGATCCATAGGGTTAACAGTCACAAGATTAAAAAGAAATATGAGGTTCTACACAACAAACTCCATTCCTTAACCAATGTGCCCACCAGATATAACAACGGCAAACCAAGATGTTGTCATCAACAAGTCTCAAGCCTCCTTTTCACCTGAAGAAATGAATTATCTAGAAAAAGGGTTAAAGTTCGCGTGTGACAATACTAGACAAGACCTGCTCGACTGTTTCAGCTACTTTGCAACGGTATCCCTGTCTAAATCCTAGTACGAATGTCGACCTAAGGAACCAGTTACAAAAGAAGTTAACAGAAAATGCTCTAAACTACAAGAGACCCAAGGGTCACCCTAACTTCGCATCGATCTCCAGACAGCTAAAAGAGAAAAACGTGTTTTATCTAAAGGACGATAAGTCTAACCATGTGGTAATTGTGGATAGAGATAGATATTTTCAAGAAATCCAAGAAATGTTAGATGTTGGCCCTTACCATGAACTACTAAACAATCCGTTAACTAAGTTAATCACAGATACAAAGGACTGCATTAAAAAATGTGTATATATCTTCAAAGACAAAAAACCCAGTGAACTGATGCCCACCAATCCGATGCCCCCATGTCTATATTGCCTACCAAAAACCCACAAGGAAGGCAGCAAATGGAGACCCATTGTGAACAACATTGACTCACCAACGGACCCCCTGGCCAGGTATATTTTAGAAAATTTTTTACTTAAGCTTATGTTAAATGGACATGATTTCTCTGTTAAAAATTCTTTGGAGCTGTGCCAGAAACTGAACAATACGCAGTTGAATAGCGATGATGTTTTGGTCTCCTTTGACATTGAGTCACTGTACCCAAGTATACCTCTGGGAAAAGCCATTGATGTCCTTGAGGATACGATGTATGAAAATGATTGGCCTTTGGGGGTAGTGATGGATGTCATACGTGTGATTAGGCTTATTGTGTTCAACAACGTATTTGGGTTCAACAACAGATGGTATAAGATGACAGATGGCACCCCAATGGGGAGCAGCATTAGTCCGTTCATCGCCAATATTTATGTAAGGAAGTTGGAAAATCGTGCCATATCCGAATTTAGATATTTCCCTAGTGTGTGGGTCCGCTATGTCGATGACATCTTTACAATTTTTAACGCCGAAGAAAACATAGAGCAGTTTTTATACAGTTTGAACAAATTGTGCCAGAATATCAACTTCACCATGGAATTAGAAGACAATGGCAGCCTTCCCTTCTTGGACCTCAGGATATCCCGGAATGACCAAAAACTTGACTTCGACATCTACCAGAAAAAGAATTTCGTAGCTAATTATATTAAAAACAACTCCAATCACTGCCACCAGCACAAACTCGCGGCCTTCTGGCACATGGTGTACAGAGCCCATACGATTCCTCTGAATGCTGAAAACAAGAGGAAAGAAATCAAAACTATAAAAGAATTTGCCACACAAAATGGATTCCAGGAAACGATAGTTGACAGCATCACAAAGAAGATAAAACGCAAATTGGCAGTGAAAGAAATCACTACACTAAGAACAACTAAGAAAACAGAGACAAGAATGATATTACCGTATAACCGTCAACTAAATAGAGGTATGGGCAAGATAGCTAAAGAATTTGGTCTAGGGATAGGCTACAGAAGCACAGACACTTTGGGAAGATGCTTGGGGAACCCCAAAGATACGATACCGACAGAAAATCGACCAGGTGTTTACAAACTTCCATGCGCCAAATGTGAGGCAGTGTACTATGGGCAGTCACGGAGAGCTGTGCTCACACGAATTAATGAACACCTGACGTATATAAAGAACGGTAAATACGGGATCTCTAGATTTGCGGACCACATTTTAGACCAGAAACACGATTTCCGGCGAGAAGATTTCAACATCCTGCACAGCAAAGAGAGACCCAAGACTCCTGAACTTTTTGGAGTCCTATGAGATTAGCTGCGAAGACCCCGCAAGACTTCTGAACAGTGATAGAGGCCCAGTAGACGTTACCCAGCTGAGAGACATTGGAAAACTGATTAACCTACCGAAATTGACCAATATTAGAAATACCCGAACTGAGGATGACCAACAAACGACGACCAAGGATGACGAGCCAATCATATCCCTGTTTAACGGTCTCAACCTTTTTATGATTTTGTTAATGTTTTTTAATTGGCTACTGTTTTCTATATAACATCTTGTAACTTATTCACAATTCATCAGAATAGCTTGCCTACTCTGATCGAAGCTCTCCTGTATGCTGAAGAAGGCAGCTTGGCATCCATCGTCTGATTAAAAACTTTATGTGGATTAGTGGATTCCTCTCTTCTATTGTAACGTCTGTCCACAGTATCTGGCTCCTGTTATTTAGTACATAAAATCAGTTTTACATAGTGGCAAAGTTTCTCAAATGTGTTTATTTTATTTTTACATTCCCAAAGGAAACAGTACATGTAGGTTACACCATTTGCTCAAAGTGTTCTCCGTTCACCTCTTGGCAATATGCTAGTCAGTGCTCAAACGCACTGCAGGCATAGATTAGGATTGGCTGAGGAATATTTGCCATCACCTGCTTAATTCTTTCCTTCAGTTCTTTCCTGGAATCATCCATTAATTGAAAAATAGAGGTTACGTAAAATAAATAGCAGGATTCCCAATTTTTAAGACTTTCTAAAAGCTGGTGGAAAATGTCATTTAATCTCAACAATTGCAAAAATTTTCTCATGGCATAGCACAGTTCATTATGTGAAGTGTTGATGCAGAAAGTTCATAAATGATGTAAAGGCACCATTTTAAATTTTGAGTTTTAGACATTTTGCAGGAGGAACTTTTTATTTACTTTGATGTGAAGATACATGCTAGGTACTTATTATCCCTCATTTTATGAACACTGTGTATAATAGTACGTTTGTTACATACGTGACCGTGGAATGAGCCTTTTGCATGTTCCTTAATTAACTCGAGGTCGCACCCTAAAATTATATCTTGGTTCTTCTTGAGAATCCTCATACAATATGGGGTTTTGAATACGATTAACAGGAGCTCTTCAACAAATCACTTGCAAATCGCCTTCAAAGCTTTCTTCCTCCGACTCTGATACAGCACTGCATACTTCCATATCTTTCAGAGTTTGATTCCACCCTTTCGTTCGTCTCTCATTTTGAGGAGGAGCACCCATGCAAGGTTTGAGTTGATCTATATGAACGGCTTGTTGAACCCTTCTTTTCCGACCTTGAATAACATAATCCACCTGACCCACCTTCCCAACAATCTGAAAAGGTCCTAATACTTAAAGCTCAATTTTCTTTTCCTTCCCCGTTACCTCAATAACTAAACCATATCTCCAATTTCAAACATCCTAAAATCCTTTTTTGCATTTATTTTATTCAATTTCCACTTCCTCTTAAAGATATCTCTTGACATTACCATATCCCTTGACACTACCACCTCCCTGACTTGATGAAGCTTCCTTATCAACTCTGATTTATATTCTTCAATATTAATTGACCCATTTGTTTCCTCTCTGCTATCATCCCAGGTTAGAGGAGTTCTAGGATCATGCCCAAACACCATTAATGAGGGAGACTTCCCAAGATTCTCATGCGATTTGGTCCTGATTGAGAATAGGCAAAGTTCGAAGATGCATACAATTTTCCAGGCGATTTTCACACAACAATCTCAGTGACTCTACCAACGACTGATTTGCCTGCTCCACAATCCCATTTGAAGTGGGCCTGTACGCTGAGGTAAACTTACGTACAATACCTAAGTCCTTACATGCATGGTTAAACAATTCTGTAACAAAGTTGCTGCCACGGTCACTAATAACTTCCTTGGGGATTCCGTGCCTGCAGATAATATTGCTACCGTCTTAGCTAATTCATCACATGCAGGGACAGCTTTAATGTACCTTGTCAACATATCTATGAAGAATGATGTACTTATTGCCCAGTAATGACTCTTCCACGGGACCAATAACATCTACACTAATTAATTCCAATGGTGCACTGGCAGACAAGCCGGTCTGGAATGGTGCCTTTCCTTTTTTGAGCTTCGAATGTTGGCAAATGGAACAACGGGAGACAAATTCAGTGACATCAGCATTCATTCTGTTTAAAAAACAGTCTCTCTTTAGTTTCCTGGCAGTGGATGTAGCACCCTTATGCGTAAATAGAGCATTATTATGGGCTAATGAGAGAATTCTTTAATCATGTCCCGCCCAGTATACACGCTACTCTCACTCATAACCACAATTCCTCTTCTGGACTAAAAGATCATCTTCTAAGAACAAGTAGGACTTCCCCCTTTGACCTCCCTTCCCTGCTTAACCATCTCTACCAATTTCTCAATGGCAGGATCTTGGTTCTAGGCATCTTCAGATGCAATTTCCATTCTTTATTTTCAAAAGTAACCACTACATTACACTCCCTACTACTTTGCCTAAATAGAAGGTCAACCATACAATTTTTTTCCTGGAATGTGAGAAATTTCTAAATTAAATTCTTCTAATTCCAGTGCCCATCATAATAGCTGATTATTCTTATTCTTCATGCTGCGAGTAAAGCTAAGGGGCATATGATCAGTTCTTGTATGCATTCTATATCCCAGGACAATAGGTTTAAATTGTTGTAGTGCAGCTAATACAGCCAACACCTTCTGTAATTTTGCTTTGCTCAACTTTAAACTAAAATATCCCACAGGCTTCAAGTTCCCAGAATATTCTTGATGAAGTGCAGCACCTACAGTTTCCCCAAAACCATCCGTGAAAAGATAAAATTCTTTACTATAATCGGAGGATTGGATAATACATTGACAATCTCACTGAATGCTCGTTTACATTGATTCCACTTAAAATTAACATCCTTCTTTGTCAACTCAGTTATGGGACAGAGAATATCACAAATTCGGTATGAACGGGCAGTAAAAGTTCACTACCCCAATCAGTGACCTCACACCTTTCACATTCTTGAGCTCCTGCAAGCCTATAATTACTTGAGCATGGCCATGACATGGACTTATCCCTTCAGGAGAAATGATGTGCCCTAGATACTTAACACATGGCTCATTAAATCAGCATTTACATGATTTTATCATCATACCATTCTTCCTGAACTGTAGGATGATGCATTTCAGTAGTTTCACATGCTCTTTTAGAGTCACTGTAGAAACCAAAATATCATCCTGAATCTATCCAGCAATAGGGATAAAAGAGTGTTGAAAGGTGCAGGCAGTTTTTTTGTGCTCTGGGGTATATGGGTAAACTGAAACTTGCCCCATAATGTCTGGAATGCAAAAGATTTGAGTAGATGGGAAGCAATGGGGACCTGATAATACCCATTGTTCAGATCCAACGTGGAAAAGTATTTATGTCCATTAATGCTCTTAGCAGATCCCAAATCATTGGCACAAGATAATCCATGGTAGTCATGACCTCGTTGACTCTCCTTAGATCTAAGTTTACTCTTATATCACCATTCTGTGTGGGAACTAGATGTTGTGACTGTAAGTCAGTGTGTATCGTGGGGGAAGTGCTCCCGTATTCTTGTGGATCATGTGTACTTGTGTGTTTATGCCTCGTTAATTATTTTTTTTAGTATGTCTTAACTTATTATAACCTGTTTTAGTATTATGGTCGGTATAAGGAAACGTGTGTGATTGTGCAACGTTTGTTGTAATGGGAAATATAAGTCTCATTTTATCATGATTGTTGTGAGCAGCTTAGAGTCTCCCTTTGTGGCAACAATGACATCAGCGGCAGATACTGGGCTTTGTTGTAGCGGGGAGAAATTCTCTGAAAAACTGCGGTTTTTCTATCTGTTTTTGTGTTATTGTTTAAGGAGAGTTCTTACGGAAAAGTTTGACAGAACGGGTGTATGTAATTTCGTTGGGAGAGAGATAAAACAAGCGGCCATCGGAACAGGGTTCGAAAATGGCGCTTGTCATTTGCTCCCTACACAGTAATGCTCGACAGCTTAATTAAAATAAGTAGTAGTACAGTTGATTTTTACAATTTGCCATAAAATCACTCGTGTATACTACTGTTTAATTTAATTGTGGACAAGTCTTCAGGAGAACGTCTTAGAGGCGAATGGAACCGCGCCTATGTCATGGATCGTCAATGATGTTCTTTTGTTTACTCTGCTCGTCAAAGTTGCCGACGTGTTTGGTGAGACCGTTTTTTTTTTTTTTGTTTTTTTTTGATTTTATAATCCGGAGAAATGTTTCTTCCTCTTTGACAAGAAAGTGTTTTCAAGCCATGCGCGCGTTTTGGTGAAAGCATGTTTATCGTTCACACCCATAACTTTGCCTATTGTTCCGAGTACCATTGAGCGATATTAACGATCTAATTCGTAGACGAGGACGCTCTTTTAGATGCAATTCGAAAGTTCCCGATTCCTTTGTGAATAATTATTTATAATAGATTAAACATAATTAATGAGTCAAATGTTGAAATGTTTTTTGATTCGCTTCGGTATATGTTCAGCTGAGCCTGCATAAGTGGTTCCTAGCACTAATATTGAGAGGTAGAATAAAGATTGGGCCAAATGATTGAACCTAGAACAGTCGTTCACTCCCGCGCATAAGTCAGAAGGGGTAGACCAATTCTCGGGTTCCTTGGACCTCAAGTAATGAGTCAGGTGTGTTTGATGCATTTAGCCCTGGTTGGATTGTGGTGTACAGCCTTGGAGTGGAACACTTGTGTTGGCGAGATGCCATTTGATATTATGCATATTGTATTAGATGCATAGGTGCTCAGAATAGAGTTAATGTGTTACAAATAGAGTTCTAATGTTGCTAGAATGTAGTCGATTAATTTATGTGTTTTTATTTTAGGGGGCCCCTGAATTTGTCACTAATTTTACGTTTTTTTTTTTTTTTGCTTATCGTTTTTTTAACAATGTGTATTAAAAATAAGTTGAGTGATTGATTAAACATTTTTAGTAATTGAACAAACTTGTTTTAGTTGCTTAAAACACTTTGCCTATCTCACATTACTCCGCCTAAATGAGTTCCAGTCTCTCTTGCCTCCACATACTGGATTCGGAATCGTCGTAGGACTACATATCAGTCCCGCCCCCGCACGTGGGTGGCACAATATACAAGAGCCTTCAAGGCACTCATGCTGGGCTCTATAATCTTGGCCTCCTCAAACTCTCGCGTAGTTTTTTTATGGTATGACTCTGTGTACTATATATGTGGAGTATTGGGTACTGCCGAGTGAATATGGGTCACTCCTGACAAATTTCAAATTCTGCCTCAAAACCCTTCACCCCGAGCAGATTTTTTGCATCCTCAGAAAAGCAACCAGAGAATTCGCTACATAATTCTTCGATGTAAGTTAAAGGCGACAGTTGCATCGGGTTTGTCCTCTAACCTACCGTAAATCATACATACATTCGGTTCGATTCACAGAATCAATAACAGTACTTTCCCGTTTAATGTGCAAGAGACACAGAATTCTAAGGGACCTATCACTTTATTGGGGTTTACTGTTAACGTTCCTATCTTATACTAAACAATGTTTAAAGACCTCAAAGAAAATAACTAATGTATTTAGTCTCGGGTTACCCTTCAAAAGACGAGCAATAAAACCTGGCTTTTGACAACATTACTACCAATGATACCCTGATAGTTTCTACCGTGAAAGTCATAAACCCAGAGTTGCTTGTTTTCAACACCTGTCCATGGACATCTAAATTAGCTCGTATCGCTCTCGTTATCATGAGGGACTTGCCACTCACACCGATGTATAGTAAATTGAAGAATAGCCGAAACTGTGGATACCTTAAATTTATCTATGTGGATGTACTCACTGATAGTGGATTTTTGAAATCTGAAATGTACATCTGAGTCAGTAAAATTTATCTATGTGGAGTAGTGTTTTCTGTTTTTCCTTTATTTACCTATGTATAGGTTAACATCCTCATATGACACAAGGAATACTCCTTGCCACCTCTATTTCAACGAATAAAACCTGGGATACGGTATCCAAAAGCATGGGAATGCATATCCCTTCAACCAAAACATCGATTCTGTAAGATCATATTTCCTGGAATATACCCCGCACCTATAGATACTCCGCGATTCTCCAATTTTTTGTAGAAATATTTTGGAAACCCGCACTCCTATATACCACGGTATACAAAGTTTTTCACATCAAATATACAATTCCGTAGTAAAGAATTGTTGGCAAAAACAATATAAAGGAAAGTAAACGTCTTCGCGTAAATAATAGAAAAGATTTAAAAGCTTTAATATTAAGCTTTAAACAAAGTTTCATAACACAGTAAATAAAGAATGCTTTATGAGGATTTTTACTGCCAAACCACAGATGTTTAAATTATTGATGAAATAGGAAAGAAATTCAGGGTGTGGAATTTTATTTCCTATTTTCATCAGTTCTTAAAGAAACTAACGGCACATTGTGTATTGCATTGAGAAATAAATTTATTTTTACATTAGAAATGCTGTATTGTGACCAATCCATTATTTGAATTGTTTTTATATTTTCTATGAAAGACCATATGGAAGAAGTTAGTCGGGACAAAATGCAACTACTTCAGATCGTGGCAGTTTTGAAGTTGCCATCCTTTTGAAAAGCTATTTTTTTTTACAATTTGAAAAATGTATAACCTGGATCTTTACAATTAAAAACTTAAAAATTCGATTCTTTATCGCCTCTTTCTTTAAAGAGTTTCTTAATACAGTACCAAGAACAGAGGAAGGGGGCGTACCTTCATCTGTTCTTGAGAGTACAGATGGTAGTTTATTAATAAATAATAAAGGTCATTTCATTTTGAAAATGGCAAAAATACAGTTACAGTAGTTTACATGAATTTTTATTGTATGCTCATTTTTTGAAATTATTAGAGTACATATTATGCATTCATGCATTAAGTACTGTAATAAATATTCATTTGAACTTTAAAAAAGTTCTTTGACAATTTTAGGAGACATGGAGTCGCGATTTTTCTTTTTTGAGAATTAACTTTTGCATTAGCTTTTGGAGATGAAAAAATGAGGAAAAAAAGGGGGAATTAATGTACTGTATATTGTATATACTATATACAACTTCTCGCCTAAAAATTAGCATATTTTGTTTTCTTACAATGATCAGGCGCATTATTGTTAATTATTAAAAATCTTTTATAGTTAGGATTATTTTATTAAAGAAACGTGAAAATTGGGCATCTGTGCTTCAAATTAACGTTTAATTTTTCAAGTTTAAACAATTACAAGAAGACATGTGTCCATTTCAAAATTACCCACTCACGACAAAAAAAAAAAGCATATGCGAAAACCTAAGACAAAATCATAGCATAAATAAATAATAATTGTGAATTACGAATGGTAACATTACAGAACTTATACAACAAGGCAAGGTATGCTATGTTACTTATCTCTAACAATATTAAGTCTAAAGTTTAGTCTTCTGACATTAATACTTTGTGGGACCACCTTTGGCAGAAAGCACTGCATGAGCACGTCTAAGTATTGAAAAAATCAGTTTCTCGCATTCATCAGGAGTGATTTAGTCCTAAATTGCTTTTTAACTCTGCTGCACTTGAAGGTTTCAACTTCTGGAGCCTTTTCTTCATTCTCCTCCACAGTGACTCTATTGCATTCAAGTCGGGGTTGTTAGCAGGTCACGGAAGCGCTGTAATGTGATGACTATCCAGACATTCCTTGGCCCTCATAATTGTGTGGGCTGCTGCCAAATCATGTTGAAAAGTGATATATTGTCCATCTGTACCTTCGAACTTCTCCATTGATGGAATCAAGTAGTAATCAAGCAGTTAACAGTAAACTTCAGAAGTCAC
Source organism: Rhysida immarginata (assembly GCA_023313115.1). Taxonomy (NCBI): domain Eukaryota; kingdom Metazoa; phylum Arthropoda; class Chilopoda; order Scolopendromorpha; family Scolopendridae; genus Rhysida; species Rhysida immarginata. The sequence goes on from JAHWFO010099378.1 coordinate 399,566, forward strand.
AGTTCCATTGATGAAGGCTAAACGTCCAACTCCTACAGATGTCATACACTCCAAATCATTATATTGGCATTGAATTTCACCCGAGCAATCCAGGCATTCTTCTCTGTAAGCTTCTGACGTATTTCTCCAACTCTAGGGCCTTTATCGTAGAACCAGGACTCGTCACTAAAAATCACAGATGGCCAGTCATCCTTTGACCAGTTCACACGTTCCTTGCACCAGGCTACCCGTAGTTTCTTCTGTGTGGCACTCAGGAGCAGTTTACATTTGGGTACTCTAACTACTCAAATTTCATGGCGTGTAGTAGTCTGAGAGCAGTCTGTGTTGACACATTGGTTCCATATTTTCTCCACTCTTGATTCAGACATGAAACGGAAGCAAACCGGTTGCTTTTGGTGATCTTCTGCAATACTGCATCCTGTCTTTTTGTTGTTCTTGGCTTTCTTCCGTAATTTTTCCGCTTGTTGTCAGCATTTCTTAGGATTCTGGAAACTGTTGCTTAATTGCAGCCAATCTCCTGGGCAATTAAAGCTTGAGTTTTGTTTTGAACGTACAAAGTTCTAATTCTTTCCTTAATTTTGGTCGAAATGTCTTTCTTACGTCCCATTTTGTGATTTACAGCAAGAGAATGAACTGCTATTGAAAAATCACTTGACTATATACGGAAAATAACTCAAAATGTTCAGTTATGCTACCGTATTTACTCGATTCTATGGTGCTTTCGAATGCAAGGCGCATGCTGATTTTTGAGACCATTTTTGAAAAAAAAAAAATTATTCCTCAAATCTTAGGCGCACCAAAATCAACTTTTTAACTTCATTCAAAAATCGAAATCAATACATTATCGTGCAATATGTACTTATATCAGCAAAAAAGTGCCCCTTAGAATCGAGTAAATACGGTAATTTTTTGTCACGAGTTATTGCATATGCTATTTTTTTGTCCAATGTAGGCAGCTTTTCATTGGCTACAACTTTTATTCAAATTTCTTAAAGTTGAATAGCTAAACGTTAAATCAAAGCAGAGATGTTATAGTTTCATCTATAATAAAAGGAATATTCCTAATTCACAACAAATGTAAATAATTATCAGTAATGTGCAACTTTTTCATCAACCACACGAAGAATGCTAATTTTTTGGCGAGTACTTGTAATGTACTGTAATATGCAAGTATATTAAGTATTATTATATGCTAATTTCATTTGAAATTTGTCAGAGCGAAGTTAGTTTGAAATCACAACACCACCCCCCCTGAAAAAAAATTTGAATTTCTTCTCACCAAAAGCTAATGCGAAAATAAAAAAAAAAATAATCTTAAAATAAAAAGTGAATTAGCATAATGAACTGTACATTGCATATACTGTTTAATTAATGTACTGTGATTTACCATAAAATCCATTTCCCATCCAATTTTCTGTTGCCATAAGCTAACTGGGAACCGGACATTTGCTCCTAACTGCTTATACTGCTTCAGTATCCTTCTTGTTCAGAATGTAATTAATAACTATAAAAGAAATACATCTAACTATTCACATACTGGAAATAAAACTTTTTTATTAAGTAAAAGGTAAACAATAATACTAGAATGTAAAAATTAAATAATAACAAATACTATGAGTGTAAACCATCAGACGTGCCGTGATGAATGCTTTAATATCGATGCTTGGACCTCAGGATTTTATTATTTTTTCAGCCGTTTTCTTTCTTTTTTTATATTACTTTTTACTTTTCTTTCATTTTCTTTTTTTCTTTTACACTCAGGTTTCATGCCATGGTTGCTTTTACCACCTAACCCAGAGCACATGGCGAAAAGTTCAGGGTCTGGGATTACAGCAATTATACATGGATCAAGGAACGGTAAGACAATTTTGCGGGATGATCGATGGAGGCATTCCTGTCAGTCGCAGGTTATCTTTCGCGAAACGTGCCCGACTTTGCAGGACTGCAGGATTTGCTGAACCATTTCACTAGAACTTACGTGCAAGGCTATCGCCGGGCCCAGCCTCCACCTCAGCTCGACGGCACAATTCTCCAGATGTTAAGATCAATTCCACCTTTGTTTCCGCTGGAGCTGTGGATTGGACGTGCCGCGCAAGATCATCACGCGGCGGCTTATGAAGAAGGATACTGAAGCAGTATAAGCAGTTAGAAGCAAATGTGCAGTGTGGCAAACGTTTTGTGTGACAAATGTCCAGTGTGGCGGCAAATGTCCTGCACCCGAGCTAACTTGGGGTGGGGGGGGCGATTTCAAACGAACTTCGATCCGACGAATTTCAAATGAAATTAGCATATAATACTTAATATACTTGCATATTACAGTACATTATATAGTATATACAATATACTAATCCCCTTTTTTCCTCATTTTTTCGTCTCCAAAAGCTAATGCAAAAGTGAATTCTCAAAAATGAAAAATGGCGATGCCATATCTCCATATCTCCTAAAAGAACTGATGGAAATAGGAAAGAAAATTCCTCCTTGGATACTCCTCTCTTTCTTCCTCTTTTACCTATAGCGATGACAACATCTTGACTTTGACTTATGTCACTTTGGCTTTCATTTTGTGTACTGGTTCTCACTTCACCTGAAACATCTTTTTCTTCATGATCATCTTCCAAATTTGTTATGGTTTTGGGTTCAGCCTCTGTAGCTTCGTCAGATGCAATCGGAAAATAGTCTGACTCAATCTCGTTATCTTCATCATCATCATCATATTCAATTCCGTTTGAATATCATTTCTCGTATTCCATAAATAATACATCTCAGCTTTCCAGAATCTTCTGCTGATCTACGTCACACACTCTGTATGCTTTCCTTTCATGTGAATAGCCAATGAATACACACGGTTTTCCTCTTTCGTCTAATTTACTTCGTATTCGTCCAACTACTCGATAAAATGCTTTACAGCCAAATACTTTTAAGTGTCGAATGGACGGTTTTCTTCGTTTCCAGATCTCCATAGGTGTCTTTTCTCTTTTCTTATTGGGGGTGATATTATGCAAATAGGCTGCAGTTAACGCTGCTTCCGCCCAGAATTTCTTTGGCAATCCACCTTCTATCAACAAGCCTCTGGCTGTAGATAATATCGTTCTATTGGCTCTTTCCGCAATTCCGTTGCTTTGTGGTGAATAAACAGTGGTCTTCTCCGACTTTATACCTTTTTGACGATAATATGTCGCTAAAATATCATTGCAGAATTCGGCTCCATTGTCTGTTCTTATTGCTCTAAACTTTCAATCCCGTCTCAACTTCTCTTCTTTCTATGATAGCTTTTATCTTCTCAGGGACGTCTGACTTGCATTTTACAAAATCTACTAAACACCTTCTGCTAAACTCATCAACATGTATTTACTCCCGCCAAGTGATTCCAGATTAAAAGGACCACAAAGATCGATATGTAATCGTTCCAGTATCCTAGATAAACTCGACTCTTTAACTTCTATAAATGGAGTTCTTGTTAGTTTAGCTCTTGCACAAATCTCACACTTTTCTTCTTTTTCATGTAAATTGTTCAAGCCTATTACGAGTTGCTTATTGAACATGAGATTTAGATAATTATGGTTAACATGCCCCAATCGTTTATGCCATAGCATTCTGTTAGATTCTTTAGTCTTTAAGCCCGATTCCATTTCTAGTTCATTTCTTACTTTATTAGGTGTTAAATGGATAATGAAAGCATTGTCTTCTATTTTACCTTCAGCTATCAAAACTCTAGTGTTCTTCTCAATAATTCTGGCTCCGTCTTCATTTAGGATGACCTCTTTTCCATTACTCACAAGCTTTGGCACGGACTGCAAGTTACATCGCATGTCGGGAACGTACAATACTTCATTTAGTTTTAATTTCACATGAGTGTTTTCATTAATCTCTGTAACTGCTTTCACTATTTCTCTAGCTTCCGCTCGAATAGTTCGTTTATCCTCAGCCGTTGCGATTGTAATATCTTCTGCCATCATATCGCTGAACAAATCCTTTGAGACGTCATGTGGGAAGATCATGCAGAATCCAACATCCAAATGGTGTCTTCATTCTCTTCGAGATTTTCGTTTTTCAATGCTGCTCAGCTCCACATTGCCTTTTCGTCTATTGTGCTCGAGTACTCATTGTAATTCCTTTTACGTCCATTATATCTTCGATTCATGTCTTGTCTGTTGCAATCATAATAATCCTCTCTATGACGATTAGTTTTTGAACTTCTGTCACCTTGTCTCCTTTCATCATAAGTGTTGTTTTTCTTTTTCTTAAACCAACAGGTTTTTGATAAATGACCAATCTTTCCGCAAGTTGACATCTGATCTTTTTGTATGATTCTCTTGCCTGGTAAGCTTTCACATCCATTTCTTTCGTGTCATATTTTCTCTCAAAACGAAGTAAAGTCTCTCGCATTACATCGTATGTGATGCTAGGGTTGGAAAAAATAGCCGTTGCTGCCACACTGTATTTCTTGGGTAGGCCTTCTAAGATGTAACCAATCGGCTCATTTTCATCAATTTTGCCACCAATTTCTTGAATTTCACTTGATATCATTTCAGCTCTCGATAAATATTCGTCAACTGATTCACGCTCTGATTTCTCCATTCGGGCGAGTTCAATTTTCAGCTGTGTTCTGCGATGGGTTTCCACACCTTCGTGTCTCTTTTTCAACTTTTCCCATAGCTTCTTCGCATTTGAAATGCCCTTTACAATCATTGCTTCGTCATTCGAAAGAGATAAAATGATAATTGCATAGACTTCTTCATTTTTCCTGTTCCATTCATTTCAAATAGTTTCCTTCCCATCGGATTCTCCTCTTGGGGGCTCTTCTTGTATCAGAATATCATGGAGGTGTTTACCTTTTAGATATGCAATGATTTTCATGCTCCAGACACCATACTTCTTGGTCGTCAGCGGTTCTATGCGAGCAAATCCAAATGCCTCCGTCATCTTTCATCAAGTGAATAGTTCTCTTTTAATTACTCACAGCACTGCAGCTAGATATTCAGGCTTATCCAGGGAACTTCTGGAACCAGGTAACCACTCTCTGCTACCAGTTGTTGTGTGTGGACTCATTAAGTTTAAACACTTTTAAAATGGAACATAATCATTTTATTATATATGAAGGCAAAAAATTCCAACTACACATCTATTGCGATTTTTTCAACAAAGTCATCTCGAGATACACGCACATTACCACAACAATTAGGAAATCAACGATTAACTACAACAATATATAATTAATGAATATTATGTGCTTTGTATTGCCACTATGCGTTATTAATTAATTGAATATTGAATGTATTTATTATCTCAATGTGCGACAATCCCAAGAAGAACAATAATTAACCAGTCACATATATTTTCATTCATAAATTATTATGCAATTCACTTGTTAAAGCTATTGTCGGCGATTTCATTCCTTCTGCTGGCCGACTCTACTCCAAGGTCGAATCTCATTGGCTATGCTCCAAGATGTTGTGATGTCATAGAATGCTCAAGGAGGTCATGTTTGCCTTCCGCCAGAATATATGCAAGTAACTGACATGGAATGTCACAAAATAAAAATCCATGATTGAGTTCTTCTATGTATTTATTTTGCTACTTATTTAACCATGCGTACTCTTTACTAAGAAGGTTTAGTATCCATGCTCCTTCTAGAAAGCGCTGATGTCACTTTCACTAACCGATTCCAGGAATCGATTAATTAATCGATTCTGATCCTTTCAGATTAGATTCCAGAATTGATTCCATTTTTCACGGAATCGCCCACCACTAATTTATATTTACTTGTTGTATTCTTACACTTTTTTTGTAATTAAAATATCCTGTTTCTATAAAAATCATAAATCATGAAGATATCTTTACCTATCATGACTGGCTTTTAGATTAGCCTTATTTTGATTGGCTCATATTTCCTAGTTTCTATTGACAACCAATGACAGCCCTTCTGGCCCTCAGTTTAATATATGAAGGGGTGTTTGCTTGGAGGATAGCAGTTCATTTATTTGAATCATTCTATTGAAACGGTTTCTAGATTGTGTGACATTCCATGTAAGTGTTGTTATTTCTGGGGTATCACATGGGCTCGATGGGAACCCTTTGTATTGTATTTTTTTTTAAGCAGTTAATCCTTGTACGATATGCTTTTGTCTGTTTTTAAGTGAGTTTCAGTTTAGAATTATTTTAAAGTAGTTTTCGTTGTTTTTATAAAATTGAAGTTTGTTAAAGTCTAGGTAAATTTTGGATTTGAGTGTTTTAAATTATTTTATGCTTCCTACCTGGGCACAAGTTATTTATTTGCATAGTGTGTATTTTTGGTGATAGTTAATTTTGGAATGTGGAAATCATTTTTTTTATTAATGTTTCTTTTTGAATAATTTAGTTTTAATGTTTGTTTATATTTATTTAAAGATTTTAATGTTTTGGCGACTGAATAGAGTGAACGTCATAGTGAAAGCAACAGGGGCCGTCATTGTTGGGGTTTGGCATTGTTTTTCAGATGAAATTCCTGGAAGATCTTTGCCAAGCTCCAATGTAGTATTGTTGTAGTCAGAGCTCGTTTTCGGAGACAATTTATCTTCCAAAAAGGAAATTTAAAAATATATATGTTTTTGGTCTTGAACGAGGCAGTTGGAGTTGAAGTTGAGACATGTTTTTGTGCATTCGAGCGATCGTAGAGATGTTCGATTTGAGTTTTGAATGCATGGTGAAGCTAATCTGCCATTTCTCCATGTGATTTATATTCATTGTACAATTAGTAAATGTTAATTGTGCCATCAGTTAATTTTGCTACTGAATAATGGAGTAATTAAATTTATTTGTACGATGCATCGGTATATATGAACCATGGAAGGCAGACCAAGAGACAGAACAGCATCCACAACTGATCATGCCGGACAATTAGAGGTCATCAAATGGAGAGTTCGTTTCATGCTATCCACTTGTGTCCAAATTGATGTCAATTATTAAAGAGACAGGCCCCAACTACTGGAACCCCTTATTATGTGTGTATTGATGAGAAAAGGATCAGATTTAGACAGCAGTGATTCGAACTATTGACAGTCCGTCACGTGCTTTATGTCCCCACCATCTTTTAAACGTTGAAATAGTGTTGTGTTTTAGCAAAAACGGTTAGATGAACTGTTGAACACTGACCTGTTCTAATGTTAATATTTTGGAGATATGATTGCAAATATATTTATGCAGCTAGTTGGCTTGGATTTGTGAATGGGGTCATGTGCCACCTTGCGCTCTGATAGGAGTAAATAGGCTGTGCGTTCAACTTTCAGCATCTTGAGATCATAGTTTTCCAGTGTCAGTTTCGTGGCTATTACTGCGTATATTTCCACGTGTTAGTAAGCATAGCCTACTGAGCAGATTAGTGCGGTGTTGCTCACCATTCATTTCCAGCAAAGGAGGTGCCCTCCGGGGTTACAGTGGTCCTCCCCAGTGGGAAAAGGGCCACGTCATGCTTTCAAGCATTACACATTTGGCATTTGAGGGACACCCTCCAATAGCGGAGTGATTAGTGTGCTGTGCAGTGATGCGCCAGCCAGTGTTTGTCCCAAGCCGTTGTGTTTGAAGCGCTATTTAACATTCCAGTAGCTGGCTCATAAGTGTTTATTGATTTTAGATGTAATGAGACTTATTTTGTTTGATTTTTCTGATACTCGTACAGTTTTAAGATCATTAAGAGTAGTTCTCAAGTGTAACTTTAACGAAGTGTTTTTTTAGTCTTGAGTTGTTTATGTTGCTAAAAGGAAAAGACGTAATAAGAGATTTTACAATTTATTTGGATAATGACTTATTGAATATATGTTTTTTTTAAAAGACCCCGATAGGAAGCAAAATAAATGTGTATGAATTTAATTAGTGCAATCATTGGAATCACACACCCTCAACTCCTGCCCCACCCAGCGGTAACCCTTGTTGGTCATCGATAACACTAATCAACACACATTTTGTAACTAAGACCGCACATAGTGTTCTTAATAGTAATTTGTATGTAGAATCCGAATGTAGTTTTATATTTTTTCTATCACATAACGTTTCCAAGTTATGCACTTTGAGACATCTAAGTTAAAGTAATGGGTGTGAAGAGAAGCACCTGCATTGTTAAACCATCCATATTTTGGGGCTGCAAGGAAATATATCAGGCCCCATACACTGAATAATTTTAAAATGTTTCATTGAAAAAATAGAAACCTGTGCGTGCTAGAGAAATTTCAAAATTATATACGTAAACAGCAGAAAAAATACTACCAAAAATCACCCATTTGCATTTGGTTAAAAGAAAAATCTTAAATTTTGTTGGCCAGTGTAATTATTGTTGTGGGAGGGATGGGCGGTCTCAATTGCATTATTACACTTCTAGTTCAACCTGTTCTTGCTTTCCAACTCGCACACATCATTCATGTAAAAAATACTTTGGAAACACCGCACCCCTTCCCGCAGATGTAAAAAAGTGTGTAACCCGTGGGGTACAGTCACGAAAATACAGTAATTGTCTATCTCATTAGACCTCCACAGAGCAAGAGTTACCAGTCTACCCAAGATTAGTTGTGTTTCCCTGTGCACCTTTAGAATTGGCATTTTGTGGACAATCCCTAATGAAATGACCAACTTTATTACATTGAAAACACTTATTATCTACATTCCTTGAGGGACTAACACCAGCTCTCTCTAAAAGTTTCTGCATCATTCTCGCAGCTCCTTTACCTCCTTCCTTAATTCTCGAACCTCATTCTCATAATTGATTTTATTTTCATCCCTCTTCCCTTCGTTCATTTCAGATGCACTCTTAAATTTTAATCGGCCTACCTCCGTCTTACTCATGGATTCTTGCCGATTAACAACTTCCTCCACACTATTAAACTCTGCCTTCAGCTGGCCTTCCAAGTGCTTTGATTCCATAGCACATTTCACGGCTTCAGGATAAGTTTTTGGTCTCATGAACAATATCACTTTGCGATGCTTTGGCAGGAGACCATGCCGTACCCTTTCCAGTAAGGTTTGCTCCCTCTTATCTCTCCACTCTAGAGCAACTTTAGCCAACATGTTACAGGAGAGTTCAAAAGAGTTGTTAAAATCCTGAACCTTTTCCTCTGGGACACATCATAGAATTCCTTAATTAAGTTGCTATCCAATGAAACCTTACAGAACAACTGTATCAGACTCGCTGCAAATACTTGAAAGATTGCAATGTTGGATAGATCATGTTCAGAAGCTTTACGAGCAACAGCCCCTTGAGTTTGGACTTTAAAACTATAAGCTTGATTTCGTCCGGCCATTTGGCAATTGTTGCAACTTGATCAAGCGTCGAAAGGAAACCTGTGATGCTTATGCTGAACTCATCACTAGAGAACGTGGAAACGATGCCAATATACCCAGATAAATTAGGTGGGTTAAGAATTTCTGTCTCCTCTTGTGCAGCAGCTGCGTTCAGAGGAGCCATATTCTAATTTTGTACTCTTTTCTCCAACAGAACCTTGCAGAGAAGCCAACTATCCTGTCACGGACGCCAACATGAAGTCCTAAGCCTATTATGTCAGGTTAGGAATAAATATAAAAGGAAAACTTTCTTTACCTTGAGTAACCTCTCTTCTTCAGCTTCCCAACTCAATTCGTAACGAAGCAAATTCAATTTTTCAAGCAATATTACTGATTATAACTTGGGTATTATTCATAAGACTAAATCAATTACACAGCTGATGCGAATTCAGTATAAACATACACTGAGTAAGCATGTTATTATGACCACTCTGTATTGGAGTGACATCTGGGGATTGTGGGGCCACCGAAGTATAGTAAAGTCCCCTTCATGTTCCTGGAACCACTCCTGCACAATACGAACTCTGTGGTATGGCGCATTGTCTTGCTGGAAGTAGCCATCTCCATTGGGGTACGCCATCAACATGACAGGGTGGACTTGATCGGCGACGATACAGAAGTCTGCTGTGTCATCCAGACTTTGTTCAACACGTATTAACGGACCCAACGCATGCCAGGAAAACATTCCCCAGACCGTAAATTGCCCACACCGGCCTAAAGGGTTGTACTCATGCATGCAGGATCCATGCTTTCGTGCTGTTTTCGCCAGAATCTCACGTGGCCGTCTGCATGATGTAACTGGAATCGTGACTCGTCAGACCACATGATTTGTTTCCACTGTTCGTTAGTCCAGTCCTTGTGCTCCCGAGCGAATTGGAGTAGTTTCCGCTTGTTGGCTGCAGACAGCAAAGGTGTGCAGACCGATCTTCGGCTTTCGTATCCCATGCGATGCAGTGTGCGGTGGACAGTGCATTCAGAGACCGTTTTGGAGGACCCCTGATTAAGATCAGCAGTGATTTGATGCACAGTTGCCCTTCTGTTATCCTTTACCAGTCGTGACAATCTCCGCTCTGTCCGATCATCAACCATCCGCGGGCGGCCACAACGCGAACGTTCAGACTCCGTCTTCCGGCTAACTGTCCAGTCTTTAAATACTTTAACGGCAGCTGCTCTTGATCACCCCACGAATGCTGTTGTTTCGCTGATACTCGCTCCCTAGCTCCGAGCACCTACAATCGTCCCCCGTTCGAAGGCTGTTAAATCGCGTCGTTTACCCATCGTTGAAGAATGGAACACATCTACTGTTGTCGACAACACCCAGCTTCCCTTTTTATATTGGTCCGACCCGCTAGCAACATTGTGGCGACGTCCGTGTGTGCATTTGCATAAACATGTCATGTGGTCATAATATGCTCATTCTGTGTATATTCTACAGTAAAACCTCAGTATAACGAAGTTCAAGGACCAGCCAAATTATTTCGCTATATCAAAATAATGTTGCATGGAAGTGGTGTTTAAATTTGCATAATTTTAATGTATAAATTGGTGTTTACATATATAACCAGTGTTTCTGAGGGAACATTAAACAGTTGGTCCCAGATGCTACGACCACCAGCCTGTAGCATTTGTAAAAAGCTGTCAGAAGCTCAAAAATGCATCTCCCAACCAGTCTAGTCAGCGTGGGAGATTAGACCAAATATTTTTTTTTGCCATACTTAAAAATTAACATTTTACAAAAAATATTTTTGGCTTAAAGGTAAAATCCACGGGGAAAAAATAGACTTTATTGTTTTTTTTGCATCATAACATTAATCCAGGTTAATAAAGTATAAATAATTCAAAATTTTTCGAATTTTAGCATATTTTGGCAATATTTTATTAAGAAAAATGCCTCTGAAATTGAAAATTGGCATGGGATCTTCCATCTTTTCTCCAGAGAACATGGTGGAACAAGGCGTCATTTCCTGCCGCAAGAACCTCGGGAATTTCGTCGCAGATTCTAGTCGCTTAGAATGTTCTACATATCATAAGATTTTGCTAACCCGATTTATGTCGGTATGCCTTTACTTGTTCTTTGGATGTGTAAATAGACAGTCTGATAAAAATTTCAAGTTTCATAGATTTCCACAATCAGACTTGATTAAAAAACAGTGGATTAGTTTTTGACAGCGAGGGAACTGGTATTGAACTCCAAACAGCATCGTGTGCTCATTTCGAAGAGTCTTGCTTTGTCTACGCATCCATAGTTTTAAATTCAGTATCAATTCAAACAAGAAATTCACTGAATCTAGATCACGTGAACTAGATGCTCTTCCATCTCTAAACGGGCCTGGCGTTATTCAAGAACAACGACCGCAACAGCATGTACTAAACGCCTAAGGAATGAGGTAGGCCTACCTGCTATGTAGGGCACATGCCGCCCTAATGTGCACATGCCGACGCAGCAAGCAGAAGATCCCGTTTCACGGTTTAATGCATAGGGCTGTACATCGCAGAAGTTGCAATAGCATTTAATTCTGCTAATGGCCCTTGTATATAGCTGTCACTGTTATCAAAATCGCAGTCATCACTATCGGTCTTGTTTTATATTCATAGTCCATTGCGATGCCCAACTGACAACTAACCGATAGCGTCCAATGTGTGACGTCATGAATTCGAAACTCCTTCGCACTTCTTGGCAACTTGTGACGTAAAAGTTGCCGAAACATGGCACCAGTGTCGATCGCAGGGGGAGGGAAAAATGAAAGTTTTTTTTAATATATTTTATCAATTTTGAGTTCAAATTGAAAATTTTTATACATGCTATGTTGTTATTGAGACCTTCATCTTTCATTTTAAACAAAGTTGTTTTGGGTGTGGAATTTACCTTTAAATTTTCAATAAACTAAATTCATAAGTCTGAACAAATATTCAAGTTTTAATATAAAAAAATTCTTGCAATTTTTGGTAGCTATTTCAGTAGTTCTCGTGCCGATTCTCGTAGAAAGTAATTTTTTTCACATGCTTGCACTTTTAAACTCATCAGCAGACAGTCATTCTTGCTGTGAGGTGCATTATGGGTAGTTTGGCGTGATAATATTCTCGAAAACTTTTCATTATTTTGCGAATAAAATAAGCCTAATGCCACTAGCTCCAGCCGATTGGGCAGTGCTTGTGTCACAAAAACTCATTTTTAACTTCGCTCTTTGGCTGTTTGCGATATTTTCATTTGTTGGCTGTCAGGGTCATGCTAAGTGAGGGACCTAAATTTCGTAATAAAGAGCTAAAATATATTTTAAAATTTATTGTCAGGATCGAAAAATCCTTAAGTTATAAAGATAATCATGTTCTAAAGATTTTGCTTTATGGAGGTTGAAAAAAGATTAAATCAATAGGATTTTTGCTGGGACCGCAGAAAAATTACATTACAGAGATAATTTTGCTATATCAACGTTCTACTGTAGCACATACAACCTTTTTCTACAATCAAACCTTTCTTTTTGTTACCACTGGAAAGAACAGACTTTTTCCTTTATCAGAAGAGCATATTATAGCCAACATTCCAGCTCACACAGCTACAGCAATGCAAAGGCAATATAGGTCTCGTACAACTGGCGCCTGAGACACCTAGCGGCAAAAAATGTAAATAAATCGAGGAAATCTTGAGCGGTGGATTCTAGTTTGGTTCACTCAACGAGACCGTTAATCAGAACTATTAAAATTATGAACTTGAAATTTTTAGGGATTATAGGGAACATTAGTTCCTATAAGGCGACAAAATTTGCTTGAATTCAGCAGAGCAGTTTCAGAGATATATGCTGAATGGTGTGTTACTACGATGTAGCAAGTTTTTAGAATGGAAAACCACGTTGGCATCTTTTGAATTGAAAAACAACGTCTGAACAAACCCAAAAAATAATACACTATGGTTTTAAAATCCTTAACTTTATTTGATCTTCTGTAATTGTTTTTTTGTACACTGATGGAACTGTCATATAGGATGAGTGATTCTTCAGTCTGAAATATGTCTTTGCTATGAAATGGTCAGGGCCGTGGCATGCTATGATGCAGAGAGGCAGCCGCATCAGATGACACCATTTGGGGGTGGCATAAGCATAAGCAGATGGAGGGCAGCCTTTGGCGGCATTGCATAGACTTGCATCATACAGAGATAATCTACCATTCGCCTCTGGTTGTTGAATATTCTTGTGTTAATTTTGAGACTTCATTGTGTTTTATTATCCTTGCTGAAAAAATAAAATTAACTTTGGGTGATAAGGATGGATGATAGACAAAGTTAGAAAGCTGGAGAGCAACAAATCCATAACCTAACCTAACCTAACCTAACCTAACCTAACCTAACCCAAGGGCGTAACCAGAATTTATGTTGGGGTGAGGGAGTCAAATATACATGTGAGAAAATTATGTGGACTAGTGTACCAAATATTAGCTTCATCTTTGCTGAATAAAGCCAATACCAATACTTCAAAGTTTGGCAGCGCAATCTTATTTTCGGCAAAAACCAAGTATTTGTATGCAAGTTTACTTGATTTAGGGGAGAGAGCAAACGCCGGCCCCCCCCCCCCCCCCACCTCCTGGCAACTCCCATGTCCATACGAAGAGTAAATGACAATGTTCTCTTGTCCGTATTGGTCATAATGTAAATTGGCAAATGTTTTCCTCAATTAGTTTAGCTTCAGCAACAAAAGAAGTCGCGTCAGTTGTATTTGCATGATCTCTATAGTTTAGAAGCTCCCATGCTGGACATTGACAATAAATTTCAATCACTTTGTGACATGTTATGTGAATGTGTTTAATTTAATTATTATTGTCTTTGTTGCCATTATTTCACTTATGTTTATTATAGATTTTTATCCGCAGGTTATGATATTTATTTTATTTTGAAATTGTGTTAACGATTGCTATTTTTGCAATAATGAAGGTTAAGTTTTTTTTTAGCGAAAGATTTTTAAATAAACGTCAACAATTAGCTTTCCTAATGGGTTAGCATTGTCGAGAGAGATGAGATTCTCGGAATTTCTCAGATGCTGACTCCTTAGGTAATCGTGTTTTTGTTTGTTTTTTGTTTTTTTTTGGAATCTTTGTAAATGAGGGAGATGGGAAAATTTTTCTCAATCAGGATGGTTGTTTTTTTTTTGTTGATGGGATAAAAAAAACGCTGTGAATACGGTCACGGCGCCGTGCCTTGCCAGCGTTCACGATGGTAGAAAAGCGAAAGTGACGCGATGAAAAACGCAGCATGTGCAATCTGAGTTTCAGATAGTTTCATACGGAAAATGGAACACGCAGTTTTAGATCGTGAATGTAGATTCCTTTCATTGGACGACCTAGCAAAATTTTTGCGGGAATATGAAGAAAACAACTTCATTCAACTTTGGACATGCCATTCCAGAACTATTGATGGCACTCGAAAGCGTGGAAATACACGATTTGTGAATGAAGAGCTACAAGTGTATTCATAGTAAAAGACTAAGCCGAGCCGATCTACCGGACAGAGGCCAAATCAGAGGCGAGATTTCATCGTTTAATATGAATTACAAATGTAAGTAATTATTAAACAGGTGGTGGCCTTACAGTATAACAGAGGGACATCAGGAGTTCCAACTAGTTTCGCCATTTATTCCCGGCTTTGTCAAGGATATATACAGCAAGAGGCATGCAAGCCTTTATATACAGAACAGTGGTAAAAATTATGCATATACATGAACCAATAGGATACAAAAGAATTAAAGAGGAAATAATGGCCAACAGGATAAATAGAAAAAGCACAGAATTTTGAAATATAATGGCCAATAGAATAAAAGGGGTGTAAACGCTAATTTTTATAAATTATACAAAAAGAAAATATACAAAGGGATGGTGCGCGTTTACGCGGACCGAAAAGAGAACTTATCCGGTTGTCTGAGGACAAGAGGATTTACAGACAAATAAACAGGCAAGAAATAACAAAATGCAAAGGAAAACAAAAATCATAATAAAGAAACCGAAAAAAAGGGATCATAATAGATCGGATAAAGAGTTAAGTATTGCATATACATTAAAGTCTGTTTGATGTAAGTAAGTAATTATACACAGATTTATCCAGGGCCATACACAAAAAGGTTCACGTAAAATTATTAACAAATACTGCATAACATTCATGAAATAAATTCAAGTAATCAAACCCTCGCTTAATGGTTCATTACAATGTTTTTTCAACTCGGTAAGGCATTGCCGCCAGCAAGCGCGCCAATTGTGCACCATATATGGGTGGCCGTAATTGGGTTCCCAAAGCGGCGATGATTGCTACCCGGAGATATTGTTTTTGGATACAATCCACAAAGTTTCAGATAGAAGAATGCCTCTATATGTCTTGCTTGTGAAAGATGCTAACGGAGAAAGCGAAATTGTAGGGTTTTATCTTGTCACATCAGAAGATGAGATGACAATGAAGAAACTACCACAACTATTTAAAAAGCATAATCCTGCTTGGGAAAAAACCATGACTATAATGACAGACAAAGATTTTGTTGAAAGGAATGTTTTTTCAGAGGAATTTCCTAGAGCTAAAATGCTCATTTGTCTGTTCCATTGCTTATGGACATTTAGAAGAGCGATAACCACCGAAAAAATGGGACTTACTCCTGGAGAGCGTGACAGATGCTTGGAGCTTGTGCAGCAGCTGGCCTACAGTAAAAGTGAAGCAGATTATGCAGAAAATTTCAAGCAGCTACAAGAAACTGGCCTGAATAGAGTTGTACAATACATGACTGAGAACTGGCATCCGATTCGAAATGAGTGGCTAACATCACTGCAACAGTCCGCAACAATAATATTTGTAAATACAACAAACAGCCGATTAGAATCTATTAATTCTAAAATTGTGCAAGTTGTAAAGAGAAATTCAAATCTCGTTGAACTTTTTAAAAACCTGGATGATTTACTTCTATCTTTGAGAACTGAGCAGAATCATAGAGCAGCTAAAATTCAGATGCGAGATCCTGTCCTTACTGAAAATATTTGTGATGCAGAAAAGAAGTATATGCAGCTTCTTACTCCTTATGCATATGGTTTTGTATGGGAAAAATTAAAGTTGATGACTTGCGTTAAAATAATTAGTGAGAACCGAGATGGAACTTGCACAGTTTCCTCCAGTCAAGGAGATCTAATTGTATCATGCGATAGATGTAGTTGCCATTTCTTCTCTTCTATGGATCTCCTTTGCCACCATATTTTTTGTGTGAAGCAACTCAATGGTATTGACTTGTTCTCCGAGAGCCTGCTTGCAAGCCGGTGGACATAACATTATTATATCAATAGTAGCAGGGTTTCTGTTGATTCAACTAAAGGCACGGCTACAGTGTACAGTCAAAAAAAAATCTCACTCAACATGAAAAATTCAAAAGCTTGCATCTTTGGCCTCAGAAACTCCTTCAAGGTTATTTACCAGAGAATAGGAGCTATAAACAAGATGACTGAAATCTGGAGTACAGGTTCTGAAGTTAGTGTAACAGCAATACCAGGACGAGTAGAAAATAGTGAAGATAAAGTGTGAGAACAGTGAAAGTGATGCTACTGACACCAGTGCAACTGAACTGGCTTCAAATCAATCAGATGGTGATACTACTGGATTTTTATTGAAAGATGAAGATACAATCGAACAGGTATCAACATATGGAAGTACATCTGTAACGGCACCAGAGAATACTGATACAATGAAAGCAGTAAATCAAACTTCTGCATGTGCCACAGAGAACCTTCTAACATTGCTACCAAAAAAGAAAAAAAGAGGGGGACCAAAGGGATGTGATAAAACAGTAATAGGGCTCCCTGCAAAGAAATATAAGGCCAGAGTTGTTGTTTTTGAAAGGAAACATCCAAAAACAAAAGATGAAATAATGTTAAACTGGTTTGTATCAGCAGAAGCAGCTAAAGAAGTGATGTCTGATGGATCCTTATTAGACGAAGATAGTGTAGAACAAAATCCAAACAAACTTTCATCTGCATACTTGAATAAAAATGTATTCATATTGAAGATACGTAGGTATTTCACAGCCGATGCATGGACTACAGTAAAACATGTACCGTAATTTTCGGTAGTAACGCCGCGGCGTTTCTGTTAATAAAAGTGAAAATTTTGGCATGTGCGGCATATCAGCCACCACGGCGCTACTGTCGGAGATTTTACAAAAAAAAAAAAATTCTACCAACGATTTTAGGCCTACTTCATATCGTTCTCTCAACGATATAAAATGAGTAGTGATAATATATTACTTGATTTATATTTATTGATGAATTTATCGATGAATTCACATCCTTTTAATTAAAAATTCACTCTGATAGTGATCGAGCGTGAGCGTTCATCGACAGCGGTGGATTGAACAAAACCGGGTCGCCGGGAAAAAACCCGGTGGGCCGGACAGATGCCTTTACTTTCTCGTGATCGAGGGCCGCTTTCGCCGATTTTTCCCGGTACCTGCCCGGTACGATTTAAGGCTGGTTCCCATAGCTCCAATTTTAAGTGCGATCATGCGATAATCGCATCTGACTGAGTCGAGCCTATGGAAACCGATTTTCTTATGCTCCGATTTTTAGCTGCGATTCGAATGCCCGACTGAAGTCGCGACTACAAATAGTCAGTCGCAGTAGTTAGAACCGTTCAAACTTTTCTAGATCCGATCCTGCGATTTTGGTCACGTGGATCATTGTATTGGATCGATCTATTTGGAACTGTGAAGGAAACCCATCTGTGAATGCTTACATGACGATAAAAATGTGATTTTTGTAACTCGCAAAATGTTAATAATCAATGAATGTTGAGGAAGTCATAATTTATATAAAAGAATTGTTTTTAAAAAAAATTATCGAAATGAGCAAAGTTTATTTACCCATAATCGATCAGATATTATTCAGCATTACAAATTTAAAATTCAATTAACTAAAAAGAGACATTGAGATAGTATTGGTTATAAATATTAGTAAAATGTAGCATCAGTTGAGCTGTTTAAACGTATTATTTTACTAATCAATATTCTAATTTTTTAAGAAATAACAAATATTTATAAAATGTCTAGAAAATTTGGATTCGATCAGAAACTAATACAGATATTTTCGAAATATATAATTAAAATGTGTAAATATTTAGTTATTTAAAAAAGAGTCCACCTCACAAGGGTTTTTGTATTAGGACGAAAGTTAATTTAGTTTATTGGAATTTAAAAAAACCTTTTATTGTAAAGAGAACTTTTTAAATAACTAAATATATACAGTGCAATACATCGTGAGTAAAACAATGAATCTAAAATGTGCAACTAAAATCTTTATTTAAATTGCATCAAAATAATTTTATCATAAATAAATTTATAATAAATCTAAATGATATAGTAAGCTAGAGAAACACACCAGCGCATAAAAATTTATATTTATCCCATGGCTGTAATTCCATTATTTTCAATATAATTTTGATAAAATAATTGATGTAATTTGAAAATTAAAGTTTTAATTACACATTCTAAGGATTAATTAATTATATAATTCGAAAATATTTTTAATTTGAATCCCTTTCTTGATTCCATAGAAAATTCTATTTTAAATATTTTGATTTTTTTTTTTTTTTGCCGTGTAGAATACTGAATTTAAAACTTGTGAACTTTTATAATTATTCATTTTGGGTGATGACTTTTTAATTATCTCAAGGTATTATATATAAAATAAAACATTAGAAAAGCTTAATTCTTTTTTGTGAAATAAATGAATTTTTAATTTTATCGGCGCCAAAGCCAGCTAGTCGGAGGCTTTGTCAGCAATGTTCCAGCTCTCTCGTTATCCACGTGCTCTAGCAAAGGGGGGGGGGGGGGGGCACGCAACCGAAGCGAGGGTGTGATTTCCCATGCCTTTGTGTTGAGGAATCTCAAATAAATTATCACAGATGAATGTATAACTATTCCCCTCTTTATAATTTGATAATTTTTAAGGGGGTTTACGGCTTTTTTAAAGCTGTACACAACGTAAGAAAACACGCTCGCCAACGTATCGATAAACTAGACGCCATGTTTATTCTATCTCGACAAGAGGCTCTCGTCCAATCCGTACATGTGAGGTGTTAGATCGTGATTGCAAATCACGCCTATGGGAACTGGAACCTTCTGCCGATAATCGAGTACGACTGCGTCGACGCTTATCAAATCGTGCTTCTCAATCGCAGTCGTAGTGGCCAGTAGTAGCGATCAGTCGGAGCTATGGGAACCAGCCTTTAGACTGCCAGTCCGCCCATGTTCATCGATCAACGTGAGCACTGCATCTAAACACTTCCCGCCCTTATCGTTCTCATCGTTCACTACACGATCAACATTATCAACTTTCAAATCTGATCACGTTCAAGGGCGCCTGATCACTTTCGGTTCGCAATAATGGCCGACAGTGAAAGTGTATCCCATCTCGAAATCTGTTCCGAATGAGTTTATAGTTTTGTAATGAATCTGAAGGCGCAAAACATGTCAGGATACACGTTTTTTTAGGATAAATCTTCCCTTTTAGGTGAAGGCGACGTCACGCACTCCCACACAGTCACGCTCCCGCTAGACAACGGCCAACTCCCGCAGCCAGCTTATGATTGGCGTGCACGCACACATGCATACTGAAAACTGGCAACGAAATTTGTCTTTAACGGCGTTACTGTCGGAGATTTTACATTTATGTTACATTTTTGCTGCTGCGGCGTATCAGCCGCCGCGGCATTACTGCCGAAAATTACGGTAATTAAGATTAAGAAAAAAAATCCACTTTCTCTGTGCCCAGTTTGCTTTACTGATGCATCTGAGAAGAGCATTTGCTGTAATAGCTGTTTAGAGTGGTACCACTTGGAATGTGTTAACTTGAAGGACAAACAAAAAAAAAACACTGGTTTTATAGGCCATGTCATCTAAAGAACTAATACATAATTAACTAATACATAATAAATAACTAAATAACTATACAGGGTGATTCAGTCAATTTCTGACCATTTCAGTACTATGATTTATTGACCCATTGATGTTTGCAAACTTAGCATTTCAGTATGATATTTTAGGCAGTTCGGAGTTTTTATTGCCGTGGAAAAGTCTTGATGATATGCTCAATGTGGCCACCACGAACGTTTTGAACTGCTCGCAGCCGAATGGTGAAGTTGTTCATAACTTATCCAGGATTTCTGCATCCACAAGGGTTCAGCAGTCGACGATTCTTTGTCGCAGCTGGTCTAGGGTTCTTGGTGCTGTAGTGAACACACTGTCTTTAAGGAACCCCCAGAGATAAAAATCACATGGGTTTAGGTCAGGACTCGTAGGGGGCCAAAGAAAGCCACCCCCCGAATCGATCTGGAAACCTGTTTGAAATGACACGATTTCCGAATTTCTGATTGAGAAAGTCCAGCACTTTATTAGTGGTGTGAGGCCTAGCCCCATCCTGTTGAAACCATTGATGTCGAAACGATATACGCCTCCTTCGCAGCTCGGGGATGAAGAAGGTTTGCAACATGTTAAGGTAAGCCTATGACGTTACGGTGCCCTCAAAAAAGAACGGACCAATGATGCCTGTTTTGAAAATCGCGCACCATGCCATAATCTTTCGTGGATGAAGAGGTGACGTATGGATCTCATGAGGGTGCTAGGAACTCTAAAAACTAACGTCGTGTTTATTAACGTCACTTGACAGATGGAAGAAGGCCTCATCTGACACCCACAGGTTGTCCACAATGTCCTGATTGGCTTCCATTTCTTCTCCAAATTCCATCGCAAATTGTTGTCGCTTCTGTCTTCCAGTGTCTGATAACTCCTGACAAACATGGATCTTATACGGGAACAGATGTAAATCCTTTCTCAAAATTCGCCACGTCGTGGTATATGACAGCCCTTCTTCAATGGATAGGCGGCGAACAGATTTTTTGGTAGGGGAATCGACCAACTTCGGCAGTTTTAACACGAGCTTCGCTCCCACCTTTTTTCTTGCCTTTAACACATCCAGTGGCACGAAATTGCTTGACAAAATCCATAATTGCTCGCCTGCCTGGTGCGCTCGACACTTACACTCCTTTCGGAACTTTCTTTGCACGGTCACAGGTGATTTTGTCTCGAAATACCATTCGACAATCTTGCATTTCTGCTCTGTTAATAAAGCGGGCGCCATTTTTCAACAATACGATTTTCATGCAGCGCCGTTGCAACAATACAAACTCCAACTATTTAGAAATTCGATATGGCGCTCATATTCTTTCAATTGTTTATCCCTAATACACGTCATTCGAGTGAAATGGTCCGAAATTGACTGAATCACCCATTATATTGTTGTATTTCATGGTTGTTAACATTTCTTGTAACATTTATTTTACTGATTAAATAAAAGGTATGAATAACAATTATTAAAAATTCAAGATGCGTACTGTATGTTTCTCATACTTCATAAAAATTTAAGAATGGTCCAGAAGTAGTTGCCTATTGGTAATTTTTCGGAAGAAGCTCAGGACGTGCACAACAAATTAAAAAAAAAAAAAACGGAAATAAATAGAGAATTAAGCCTTTTTTTATTTAATTGATAAAATTTCTATAATAATTATTTTTATATCTCTACAACAAAAATGTGAAACAAAATGAATAATTATAAAAGTTATACCTTTTTCTAAAAAAATCGATTAAACGATCAAATGTTTCTGATATTTACAAGTTTAAAGTTCGGCACTCTAAACATCAACAAATATCAAAATAAACAATATTTTTCTCATAAAATGTTATATCAAAAGTAGATTTTTTTTTATATTAAATACTTAATATCGAATAAATACTTAATATAGACTGAGTAGATCTATAATATTTGGAATCAAAAAAGGATTCAAAAAATAATACAAAGAGTTTTGAACTATGTAATTAATCATTAAATATGTAATTATATTTTTTATCAAGAACAAATTGAAAATCTCGTGCTTAAAAAGTACGTGGAGTGTTTTTCTGGTTTGGTAAATTATTACTCTGCGAAATTTTTAAATATGAATTAAAATGTATTGACGGATAAAATTTTAAACCATCAATCAAATTTAAGTACGTTAATCTTTGATATAAAAAGGAATTATTTGATTTGTAAAATATAAATCTGTCTTAGAATATTAAAATATAAATTCGTAACATCTTAGAAAAATAAAAAATACAAATCTTAGAAATAGCGAACAACTCCGAAATGTTTTTAAATGTGAGAAATTAATTAACAGACGAATTATACTTGATTTCTGTTTAAATTACACCGCAATATAATTTATTCTTCAAAATTTCTAAATTTAGTTAATCTACGTATACCTATGTTAAATTCTAGAAACAATGATATATTTTATTTACCTTTTCCAAAAAAATAATATAAGCAATCTCCCTTTTTATAGAATGTTTAAATTTTGTAATGTCATGTCGGATAAAATTGATCTAAATTTTATGAGTAATAATCAATTTAAACAAACTATTATTAAAAATAAAACACTTATCTCATGATTCTTTACCTAGATTTGCTGACTATTATTTCTACGTTTATTTTTTTATTACTGTATAATATACAATTTTTATTAATTTAAATTTTTTAAAATTATAATCACTGTGTTAAAAACTACTTTGAACTATTATATTTATCTAATAATTACTTTCCTTGACTATATTTAATAATGACAATCGACAATCGATCAGTGTAGTGAAAAAGTAGTACGAGTGGTCCAGGTGCCTTTAGCTCACTTTACACGCTCGCCCAAAAAGTAAACCAAATGAGGTACACTGAGGTAGGAAAGAAGCCTGATGAACCTCTTTAAGTCATCCAGAAAAGAGTCCCTTCATGGTAGGGACAAGAATCAGATTGTGGATTGACGAATAGAGAGTCCGAAAAACTAGGATCTAGCAGATCCAGTAGTTGGGGAACTCGGCCTTGTTAATGTTCTCGAAATTGACATCCAAGATATGACGGGGCCTTTGAAACCTGAGGGAACCCCTGATAGTGAGTGAGTGGTCCAGGATACCAGCAACCAGGATATTTTCATGATGTTCCATCTTGGGCAACATGTTCCTGAGAAGTGTTTGAACATAGGAACCAATGTGGGTCATCCCCAGATCTTCATAGATAGAGAGATTGTTGGCAACTCTTCTGTCTAATTGAGCAATGGACCGGAGGGTAACATTTTGGAAGGTCTGAAGATCTTTCCATCTCGATTTGCAAATGGAAGCCCAAGCAGGCATCCCGTGAATTCAAATGGCACGAATCACTACCTTGTATAACAGAGTTTGCTGTCCACTCTGAGAGCGCTGTTTCGCCCCAGTAGCGCGATGAGACTAAACTTCGCTTTCTTAGCCTTGTTAAGCGAATATTGGACATGGTCGTTCCATTTGAGCTTGGAATGAATCACAACTCCAAGGTACTTATAATTTTTAACCCACTGAAGCTTCCTACCATGTAGGATGAGGGGCCTTGGAGGGTTTTTGCGTTTGCGTGTGATGAACATGGCTTTACACTTGTTAACATTCAGTTGTAAGCGCCACTTAAAGAACCACCTCTCACACCAGTGTAAAGCTTTTTGCAGACGGCTGATGACGTGGACTGGATTACGTGCCCAGGTCATGATGGACCAGTCGTCAGCAAACAAGTAAATATTGCACTTTGTAAACTTAGGAAAGTCGTGGATAAAGAAATTGAACAAGGCAGGCCCCAAGACAGAGCCTTAAACACCAGCATTAACATCAGAAGGGTCAGACAAGGAGTCACCAACCTTAACACGGAAGGTCCTGTTTGTCAGAAAGGAGCGAACCAAGGCAATCAGGTCATCAGGGAAGCCACAAGTAATCATTTTATAAAGGAGTCCATCATGCCAGACTTGATCAAAGGCCTTTTGAACGTCAAGAAAGATGATACCACCAAACATAGAAAGATTGAGAGGACCGTTCAAATCAGCAACAAGCCTCCATACCTGGAGCTGACAGGAATGAGCTGTGCGGAAGCCGAATTGCTCTTAACGAATAAGGTTGTTTGCATCGCAGAAGTCGTTGAACCTCTTGAGAATAGTTCGCTCAAAGACCTTGGAGAGCACTGGCAGTAAGGTAATGGGCCTGTAGCTGATGGGAAGAGCAGGATCAAGTCCCGGCTTGGGAATAGTGAGGATGATTGAGTCCTTCCAGGTGCTAGGGAAGTGACCGTTTAGCCAGCAGTCATTCATGATCCTGGTGATAATGCAAACAACATTAAGAGGCAAATTCTTCAGAGCACTGTTGGTGATGGTGTCGATGCCGGCTGATTTTTTGTTTTTCAGGTGCTTAATGGTGTTCAAAATCTCAGAGGTGCCAATGATATTAGGATGAGTAAGAGCACGTTGAGAGAAGCCAAACTTGTCACATACTTCCTTGACTTTACCAGTAATATTAACCAGACAGTCCTCCTTGGGCGTATTGAATTGACTTTTCAATGAGTCAGCGATGAGTTGAGCCTTGTCCTGGTCACTGCTAACAAAATCACCGCTTTCTGTAAGTAGAGGAGGAAGTTCCTTGGCCCTGTTGCTTTTAAAGGCCCTGACAGTATTCCAAAGAGAATTGTCTTGGACGGACAGACTCTTGATCTTGTCATTCCACCTTTGATTCCGTAAGTCCTGGATCTGCTCGCTGACCTGCCGCGATAGCCTGTTGTATTTCGTCTTGAAATGCGGGAGCCTGGTACGTTGCCACAGTCTTCTGTAAGTATTTTTTTCCTGAATAGTCTGCCTGATGCGGGGAGGAAGCTCAAGATGGTCTGGCCACTTTTAATCAACTGGAGAAGCACTAGCATCGGAAGCCATGAGAATGGTGCAAGTGACATTTTTGACATTTTCGTCGATGTCATTGCTGCTGTCTGGATCCTGATATGGAATGCGACAATCACATTGTTGAGGTTCCATCCTCCTCGTAACAACTGGCTATGCAAAAAAGAGGTAGTTAAATATAACAACAAAACAATGCTTAAAATAACTAAAACCAATACCAAATAAAACAAACGAGTCACACAGTTCACCTGCAAAACAACAAAACAATTAAAACCATCATCCGATCGGTACCCGTAGGCCAAACGCCCACACTTTGCTGTAACAAACAGCGTACTAGCACCACTACTTTCCCGTTGGGCTTATGTAACACCACTGACATCGAATACCATATATGCCCAAGGAAAACTCTGAACATACCATCTAGGTTATGTTCGTTTCTGTAACTGCTGGGGGCATTAGCTCACCACCTTGCCCCCTCCCACGTTTTTTTCCTTACTCACTGTCTTACATCCGCACCACGATACCACGCTTGGTCTATGGCGATTTCCAGCACCCACCACCTGAGCCCTTACCCTTACTAATACTGGCGTAATCTGGGCGTGGTCTTCACCTCAAGAAATAGTTGTGACCACCTCCGCGGTTCTCATCCTTACCCACACCCTCATCTGCTACCATTGCAGTTTCCTCCGGAACAATCGCTCACGTCATACTGTTCTAATATATTCATCATCGGAGCCACACTTGTCTTCGTTTACCAGCACAGGGCTAATCTTCTTTCTTTCCCGTGCCCCCTTCCTACCTCTCTTCGGCGCTAATACACAAGGCTTCAAACGGTCCAGATGGACAGTCACCATGTCATGCCTTTTAACTCCTGTTATTTTGTAATTAACAGCTGATACCTTTTTCACAACTCGGAAAGGTCCCACGTAACGGAAGGAAAACTTTTTCTTCTCCCATCCTTCCACAGTAGCCACACCTTTTCGCCTACCAGCAATGACAGAATTGGACGATTTTTATTGATTTGAACTACCCTCACCTTACCTATTCTCCCAATCGTACTTCCTAACATCGATCTTGCTTGTGTCAGGGTCTTAACCAATTAGGTACAGTATTCCGATATCCTGTCCTCATACATCCGGGGGTGCTTCTCCTTTTCCTAATTTCGCGGAACTCCCGGATCAAATCAGTATAGAAGGTACAATGGGCTCTCTTTCAGTGCTTCATGCTGGCAAGTCCTTAGAGACACCAACGCAAAAGTCAACATATCCTCCTAATGCTTGGGTGTTCACTGCACAACGCCGAGATGGTTTCGCAGAACATACTATTGCAACACTCTGCGATCCCATTCGACATTGGACGATATGCTATAGTTCACTTGTGCAAGATATTTAATTCTCTGCACAGTTCGTTGAAAACCTCACTAACCACCTGGTGGGGCATTCCTTACCGGCAGACGATGTTCTTGGCAAATGACCTTCCAACTGTTTCCGTGTTTGGTCCGGAAGTGCCTCCGCCTCGGTGAAACAGGTGAACAGGTCCGTCATTACTAATATAAAACAATTTCCCTTACTAGATCTCTCCACAGGGCCAATGAGATATATATATACGAGATATACAGGGCGTTTCATAATTGGTGTCCCATCTTTAGGTCCAAGTAACGGCTCAAGGGGAACAGATTGGGGAAAAATGAATATTGATTATTTGGTTTTAATGTCCCCTAATTCAGAATAAAAACATTTCGCATCCCTGGGGGTGAAGGGGTATATTTTGAAAATTTTAATTTTGTAGGGGTAGGGGTTAGACCCCATGTGTTATTTAGAAAGTTGTAGAGCATCATGTAAAATGTGGGTTTAGCAAAAAACCCAGTGAAAAAATCTCATGCCCTGCCCCCTTTATCGAGTGGGTAAAGTGGGTTTTTTATCGAAATACTATAATATTTTCTCATTTCATTTAAAAATAATTAAGACATCGAAAGCAGGAGTATCTTCTGCTGTTATTTGAATTGGTTTTTCCCGCTTTGGACTGCGGTATTGTGTAATGGAGGTATCAGTGCATGCGAAATAAGAAAAAATTCTCCTTTTATGCTCCAGTGCTCTGAGTAAGTCTAAATATCATTTTTTTATTACAATCTGATAAATATTTCTGCCTATTGCTAGAAAAGAAATGTAGGGTTGAATTATACAAGCAGTTTCAGATATGTAGCTGCATAAGATAATTATTTATAAAATCAGATATACATCGCTATTTTGTCGAGTTGCAATATGAGAGCAGCATGTAATAAATGTTAATTTATTAAACTTTTAATGTTTGCATGTGCTTACTATTAAACAGAATTTAAAGGAAGGTTTCTAGATTATATAAAAAAAATTTGGTGATAAAAGTGTCAAAAGTTTTAACCTTATTGAGTTTTAAATTTTGAGCTGTGTGCATTACATGATAATTTTGATACAGAAGCCAAAAATGGCTTTTCCAGGTTCAAGAACGTTAATGCACGAGGTGCAAAGGGGATTTTGTTGTTGCACAACCACAATTCTATAGTCTCCTTGCGGAAAGCATTCGTAGGTGGTTTGTTGATAGCCACAGTGTGATAAGGAGCATTATCCAAAATAATCACACTGTGCTTCCCCAATAGGGGCAACGCACGCTCCATCCACTTCATAAATGTGGTACCGTTCATTTCGCCATGATAATCTCCATCTGCACGTTTTTGCTCTAAAGAATAGGTAAAACCCGGAAGTGAATAAAATCAGAAGGATTCATTAATTTTCCCTTAATACCTAAAAATTAATTCAGCATTTTTCACGAACCCCTTCTCGGAATCAATATGGCCTATTATGATCCGCTGTCCTTTGCCACTTGGCGCTTTCAGACCTGTTGTCACCCCCTCATGAAAGGCCTGGTGGGAACTTTTCACCATTGTATCTCTCCATTCTTTTCTCACTGACTCCCCCTGGTTTGCCCAGGTTTCATCGAAGTAATATATATTATACCCAAGTCTTCGATATTCTCTTATTTTGCGTAAGTATCGTCGTCGTCCTGAAAGGATATCTTCTCTTTCGATTAGACTGGCAGGCCATTGTCGTTTCTCGTATTTAACTCCAAGCTTCTGCAAGACTCTCCATGCGGTGGATTTACTGAGTTGGGGCAGGCCATCTGCTTGGTTAATTCTGTTAATTTTCTGGATAGTGGGATTGCAATTTTCACGAAAAAATTGTGAACCACCTGATATATGCGGTTAATGTAAATATCAATAAAAAACAAAGAATATATCCTTCAAATATCAATCATAAAATATCAATCATCCTTCTATCATTAAGAATCTTAAAGGTAAGGATTGTTTTTATCTTAAGAGCGACAAGGGCAATGGTGTCGTAATCCTCACTCAAGAAGATTACTTTCAGCGTGTGGAGGCTCTTATATCCGAAGGACCTTTTATAAGAGTCGATAAAAATCCTTTATCAAAATTAATTAGAGAAGTAAAAAAATCAGTCAAATCTAGTCCTAATCTCATCCCCCAGAACTTAACGACGTCATTAATTGTCAAAAACCCGGTCCTGCCTAGATTATATTGCCTCCCTAAAATACACAAGCCAGGTAATAAAATGAGGCCTATAGTGTCTAACATAGATTCTCCGACCTACAAAATTTCTAAGTTTCTTGCCAATTTCCTTAAGAATTTAAAGTTGTCAGAATACGACAGCTCAGTCAAGAATCTGGTTAAAAAATTACAAAATAAGACCATTAAAGAAGGAGAAGTACTTATTTCTTTCGACATCGTGTCCCTCTTTCCTAGCATCCCGATACCGGATACGATAGATTTTCTAGTCGATATTCTACATAAAAACAAAGTGCCTCCTATTGTACAATCAGAATGCCTTAAACTCGTCAGAATTTGCACCAGTAATAACATATTCAGCTTTAAGAATCAAGTGTTTAAGATGACTGAGGGGACGCCTATGGGCTCATGCCTCAGCCCCATCTTGGCGGAGGTATTTTTGAAAAGCTTCGAAGACATTCTCAGGACTTCTAACTTTTATTTCCCCGATTGTTGGTACCGCTATGTTGATGATATTTTCACCATTTTTGATACCAACAAATGTAGTATTAATGATTTTTTAACACACATTAACAGTTTCTATCCTTCCATACAGTTCACTTCGGAGTTGGAAAAAGACAGTAGACTACCCTTCCTCGACGTCACCATTATCAGGGGCGAAAACCGATTGGAATTCGATATCTATCGTAAACCTTCGAATGGACTAAATTACATTCCAATCGCATCCAGCCACCCTTGGAACCAAAAGATGGCTACATTCATCGCCATGCTGGATAGGGCTCTCAACATCCCCCTAAACAGAGATAGACTCCATGAAGAAATCAAACTAATCAAAAAGATTGCGACCAATAATGGCTACAATGAACGCACGATCACGGACTTAATACGGAAAAGGAAATACAAAAAATTCATCAGTGACATCACCACCTTTAGCATCCAAAAGAACAAGGAGAACAGGATTTCAGTCCCCCACAACAAACAACTGGTAAAAGGACTGAACTCTTTGTTCAAGGCCTTCAACTTCTCCCTGTGCTTCAACAACCCGAACAAGACTAAGGATTTACTACCCAACCCTAAGGACAAAATACAGGATTTACTTCATGCTGGAATTTATGAAATGAAGTGTAGCCAATGTGACAAAGTCTACCGAGGGCAAACTGTTAGGAATATCGGCACAAGATACAAGGAACATTTGGCACATAGAAAATACGGAAGAATTAATCAATCAGCTGTAGCCAAACACTCCATCGACACCGGCCACGATTATCCCATTACCAATGTTAAACTGTTACACGCAATAAACAAACGACAACTCTTGGACCCTTTCGAGAGCATTGCTATTCATCGAGTTAAGAAAACATCGATTCTAAATCAAGATATGGGGCCGATTAGCGATACTTCGCTAATCCGATGGCTCATCAAAAGAACCGTCCAATGAACACTTTAGTTGTTCCTTTCTTCTTCAGGATTGGTTAGTTACTATTATAAACACGGCCTGATTTTATTCTACAGGCAGTTAACTCGTCTGTTTGGATTAGTTTACTCCTGGACTGCTGAACGATGGTAGCAATCGCTACCGAAAGGATTCTCCAGATTACGGTTGTATTTTTCCATTATTTCTTTGTTGTGGCTAATGAGTTTTTTATTGATATTTACATCATAATTATCCACATTAGCTTTCATTATCTAATATGCGGTTAAGATCGAAGGAATCCAACTGTATCAAGTCTCGATGGTTAGGATGCTTATGAATCTTTTTTTTTTTTGTCGGTGTGTCAAATTCATCTAATGCACACAAAAAAATAAGTGAGAAAGACTGTCAATTTCTTTGTATTTTCTCTGTACAAATATAATGTCATATCACTGAATTATGACCACCCGCTTAGTAATGAAAGTAGGCACCTGATCCGCTAGGATTGACAGATAGCCACAGGCATTCAAATTGCCCTCTAGGCGAATCAGTGGACCTAATTGCTCCCAAAAGAAGATCCCCCACACAAGCACCCTACCCCCACCCACCAGGCTGTTTCCGGCCCACAATAGCCTCTTGCAGTCTCTTTTCATGGCGTTCAGGACTCACTCGCCATCGCCCGTCAATCTTATGGAGCAAAAACTTTGACTCATCGGAGGTGACCTTAGCCCACTCGTCTGTGGTCCAATGGCGGTGCTCACATGCAAAGTCTACGCATCGTTGACGATGACCCCTGGTCAACATGGGTGCAGCAACCATGCGTCGCCTGTTCAGGCCCATCCGTAGCAGGGTACGTTCAACGGTAATCTCGGATACACGTCTGTTGGCACCATTGCTGAATCTGGTGGTCAATTAATGGACTATGGCTCTCCTGTCACCTTTTACGAGTCGTCGTAGGTACCGCTCATCCCGTTGGTCGATGGCTCGTGACCCATTACAGTGATGGCGTTGGGATGCGATTTCTGTCCCCGCTGTCCACTCTTTGTACACCTTTACTACAGCGGACCGTGATCAGTTCACAAATTGCGCAGTTTCGGAGATGGTGCCACCCTTGCTGCGATAGCCTATTATCATCCCTTTTTGGATCCCAGTTAAATCCGGACGTTTACCTATCTTGAGGCTCGTGCACCTGCAGTTTGATGCACCAGCTTTAAAGCTTTCTCAGCCTGTTATGCAAATTTTGCAATGTGTAATCGTTGTTGGGGCGAACCATGCATGTGCCTTGAAGGGTGCTGGTCATAATTCATTGATATGACAGTGTAGAATGGAAACGTTATTTGATTTGGGTTGTACCAAGTCAAACAATTGATATTTTAAGCAATTCAAGCGAACCTATTGTGTGAAAGACCCCTTAAGTTTTATTCAATGTATTGGCAGGTGAATTTCAACTTTATAACACTCATTTCTTTACAAAATTACACCAATACATTTCTATCTAAAAATAATACATTTCTAATCCACACAGATTACTTGCCTTTATCTTTGAGTTCTTTCCTCAATTTATATATCGTTGACGTGGAAATGCCGCACAAATCGGCCGCTTTTTCGATGAGATCAACGACGCAATCGTTGGAATAAATTTCTGGAGTTTGGTGTATACATTGTTGATAATTCTCTTAGCTGATCGGTTCAGAATCTGGAGTTTTTCAAGGGGATTTGTAGCATCCATTTCATTTACATTCACTTCATCAGACTCAGTAGATTAGCTGTTATTCACGCTCAACAGCTGCCGCTAGTACAAAAGTCATACATTGTTAATGATTGTTAACCATTGTTAAAGATTCGTAGCATTGTCATGGACTATTTTGCAGGGTGTAGGTGAAAAAGTAGTGACCTTACTTTCCCACAGTGCCTTGAGCTTTTTTCATATAGTGGGACAGAGTATAGTCAAGGATATGGCACAAGAAATGAAAGAGGGAACACACACACTGGTGGAATTTGTGGAGTACGAACAATTGTATTTCATGAATTCCTTTTTCAAGAAGAAACCTCAGCGTAAATGGACTTGGAAAACCCCAATGGAGCAACTAGTGAAATAGATTACATTCTGGCAAATAGGAAGCACTTGATCCAAGACTGCACTGCTCTCAACAGCTTCAATACAGAAAGCTACCACAGACTGGTAAGATGCAAGCTTGTTCTAAACGCGAGAACAGAAAGACGAAAAATTTTCAAGAACACAAAGAATATCATCAACATTGCATGCCTACAGGAACAGAACGGAATTCCAGATAGAACTGAAATCACTTTGAAATCTTACAGAGCGGCATCCCGGAAGATAACATTACAGATATTAGCAGGACACTTAAAAGAAGCAGCAGAAGAAGTAGGTGGAGAACAAGTTTCCAAACCACAGATGAAAATTGTAGAAGAAACGAAGAGAAATGAAGCCAAAAGGATAAGATACAAAATCAGTAATAGAATATGCGGAGCTTTGCAAGACAATACGGAAAGACATCACAGAAGATGTTCTGAAGTTCAATTGCAATCTTGTCAAGAAAACGGTTGAAGATAACAAGAGCTTGAAAAATGCAAAGAGAAAGCTCTACATCAGAAGGAGAGGAATATTTGCACTCAAGAGAACGAATGGCACAATCACAAAGAATGGAAGTGAAATCATCGACATTGTGGAGGACTTATACAGTAAACTTTACAAAAGTGAGGATGATAATGACATAAGAAGAGCAGACCAACTGAAAGAAAAAGATGACGTGTCACTGGTTATGGAAGGCGAAGTTGACAAGGCTATTAAATCCATGAAGAAAGGAAAGTGCCCCGGAGAAGATGGAATTACAATTGACTTGATTAAGGAAGCAGGAGAAGAATTCAACAAATTACTGGCAGGGCTTTTCAATAAATGCCTTGAGACGTCAGATGCACCAGATGACTGGAATAATGCAATGATGGTTCTGTTTATCAAAAAAGAAGACTGAAAATATCCAGAACTATCGCGCTATCAGCCTTTTGTCAGTAAGGCCTTCAGTAAATTCCTGACAAACAGACTTGATTCAGCATCAGACTCAGCACAACCAAGAGAATAAGCAGGCTTTCGAAGCAGATATAGCACGACTGACCACATTCAAGTTATTAGAGAACTTATCGAATGCCACAACGAATATGAAGTACCATTTTGCTTTGCCTTCATCGACTTTGAAAAAGCTTTCGACTCAGTGTTCACACACGCTGTAGTGAAAGCTCTGGAAAGAACGGGAATAGCCGAAAGCTATATTAGTATTCTCCAGAAGAATTTTAGTAAAGTGACTGCAACTATTCGTTTGGATAAAGAAAAGCAAGGATTAAGGAACTGAACTGGACACAAAAAGGACTTAAACGATGAATTCCTTAACCACCTTCGTTTTGCCGATGACATCTTTATCACTAGTAGTCCTTCTGAATTGGAGGAAATGTTACAAGAACTAGCAGAGGCTAGCCTGCGTGTAGGACTGAAACTGAACACACAGAAGACAAAACTTTTGTTCAATGCATTTGCTTCAAACAGGTCATGGCAGGCAGCATTGTGATTGAAGTACAGAGCTACATCTACCTGGGACAAGAAATCACTACGGATGGCAACATTCTAAATTAAGTTAACAGATGAATTAGAACAGCATGGAGTGCTTTTGGCAAAAATAACACTATCCCGAAGAGTAGCATGCCACTTAGCTTGAAACGAAAAGTTTTCAACCAGTGTGTTCTACCAACACTCACCTATGGAGCTGAAACATGGACTTTATCAAGGAGGACAACACAAAAGCATGGAAAGATGTATGCTGGGAATTACAAGAAGAGATTGATACGCAACAGCTGGATAAGAAGCCAAACGAAGGTGATTGACGTCATCAAGCGGATCAAACATTCTAAATGGCAATGGACTGGTCACATCGCTAGAAGACAAGACATGAGATGAGATGGACCACACTCATTCTGGATTGGTACCTTCGAGACCTTAAACGCACAAGAGGACTATCCCATGCAAGGTAGCTGGCTTCAACTGAAAATTCAAAGCTTCAGACAGAAGAATGGAAGTGTTTAGAGAAGATTTTCATCCAGGAGTGGATTGCAAATGGCTGACTGTGATGATGATGATATACTGTATAATGCACTCTAATATACCAATATATTCAAAGTTACACACTATTTTCGTTTGAAGTTCGTCAGACCCCCCCCCCCCTTCCTCCCCCAGCTGCTGTGGCGCTAACTTTTCCCTCTTGTATAATGCGATCCCACAAATTTAGGTGGTTTTTCAAGTCAAAATTTTTCGCATTATAGTAGAATACTTACGGTAAATTATACGTATTGTAGTGGTCCCTTCCGGCTCCTTTTATTATCCATATAATAAAAAACAAAAAAACAAGAGATTAAAAGTGAATCTGATGATTACTCCCTTGATGAACTTTGTTTTATATTGAGACTGATCATTTTATAATTCAGTTGAATTGAAAATACATCGGTTATAGTTTTAATTAATTACCGTATTGTTTGTGGGGAATATCTTACTCCGTATGTTTATTGAAAGACTATTCTCAAAAGTAGCGTATGTAATTATTCCGACTATCTGTCTGTTCACCCGGATATGATGACTGACTGTTGGGGAAAATTGTGGATTTAGTCGATATAAGGGACAATGCTTAAAACGTCAGGAGTGTGATTAAGTTTAAAGTTTTGTGATTTAAGATTGTTGCGCTGTTTTTTTGTGGACAAAACGATTAAGTCAAGTGACAACGAAGTGTGCTTGTCTTAAAAAAGGAAACAGTAATATAATAGGCTGTGACGAAATGAGTGATCCCTGTGTACAAAGAAAAGCTCAGCACAAGTTGTACTTGGAGAAGCAAATTTGTTTATTACAAACAAACAACAAAAAACAAAAGTTACAAAATAAAGTGACTTCAATTCAAATAAATTAATTAGATAAATAATCCAACAGCTTAATACAATTACAATTTCTCCCAATAAAATATTCTATATACTTTAACCACAAACGTTATTGCAGTTTTTAATTCCGGAAAACAAAATGATGTATACAAAAAGTAGCGTATCGGTAGTCCCCAAAGTAATCCCCATTGGCATCTATAGTAAAACTCTAGCTATCCTCCCCGTAACTGCGATTGGTCGAAGCCTAATCACAACGTGACATCGTGCTACAAGCGCTATGAGCAATTAATTCTTTTGTTTTGTTTATAAAGAAATGCAGTTCATAAATTTTTTAATGGTCCCTAAATACGTTTTTAATAAAACATAATAATGAGCTAGTTAAACTTTATTTCTATCAAAACAGAAATGCACCTTTTAAACTGCTGAACTGCAATTAGATCAGATTCACCACAAAAACTTGGCTGACAATGTTGCTTGTGCATCATGGGGGATAGAAGAGAAAAATTTTGGGATTTCTTTTTAAGTGTCCAGAATTATTATTTTTAATCCTGTTCGTCATAAAATGTTGAAAGTTTATTTCTGTAGGTGTTTTTTAGCAGTCTATGTTGTGGATTGTCCAAGAAACCAAGTAACAATGTAATCATACGCATGGTGAGAAGGCCGACCAATCGCAATTAGGGAGAGGTTAGATGGAGTTTCACTATAGTGTCTATCTTCCAACGTGTCTCCAGTTGATCAATCCCCTGGCTGTAAAATTTGCCGGTCTTGGACTCAAAGAAGTCCGTGAGTGCCTTTCGCAGGTCTGTATCATTGATGTAGGATTTTCCATGAAGATGGTTGTCCAGAGAATGGAAAAGGTGATAATCCATTGGAGCAAGATTTGGTAAGTAAGGTGAATGACACAAAGTTTCTCAGCCGAGCCGCTCTATGGTTTCCCTGGCCACCTGCAACACATGTGGCCAGACATTGTCATGAAGGAAGAGTATCCCTTTGCGATTCACCAATGCTGGCTCCTTCTGCTGCAATGCCTGTTAAACATGTTCCAACTGCTAGGAGTACAGGTCCCTAGTGATGGTTTGGCCAGTTGATAGCAGCTCGTTGCGAACTATTTGGCATCTAGTCCACCAGACATAATAGACTATGGGGTTCATCAGATATTGCAAATTCTCCCAACCTGAATTTCTGGAACCAATACCTTGTGGTACGTTCATTCACAGCATCATCCCCAAACATAAGATGTATTCGGCGACTTGATGTCATAAAGCAAACAACACCTAACCATCTCTTTTGATACCTCCATTTGTCTCCACTTTGCAAGAGACATGATTGATGTGAATGCCCAACAGCCCTGTATTTATACATGCTAACCTTCCTGCTCGCCCCTGGCAGATTTTGGACCACACTGTACACTCTTTTGCATATCTTCTATCACTTCCATACTACTTACCTAAGAAAGCTCACTCTACAATTCATAAATACAAATCAAAAGTAAATAAGCAAACAAATAAATACAAACAGATTCAAAGCTTTACAAAAATTCCCCAGGGGAAACCAAGAAGCCTTTTTTAAATGAGCATAAATTAGGTCCCAAATTAGCACTTACATTTCAAATCAAGAAAATCCCAAAGTACCAAACTTAACCACTGCTATGGAATTCTAAACAGCAAACAAATTGAGGCATAAACTTCCAGTGACAAGCAATGATTACTAAACTTCTAATGAAGGTTTCAAAATTAAACATTAGGTTTCTCATAAATAACAATGGGCACCAAAATCAAATACGTATACAGACTGTCAAGCACAATAGGAACCTGGTGAATAATCACCCCTATTAACCTTTATCATAAACTCTCATTCTCACACTCTTTCTTAGCCTTCGTAGCCTTGACTACCCACGTGACCACAAGAAAAAAAAATGGCATCCCTTGGTTGTGTTGTAAGCACTTGTGATTTGAGTAAAATTCATTTTTTTACATTTTCTATAGGTTTTTACTATTTTAAAGATTTTTATTATTATCTTTATTAATTCAGCATACATTAATAACCGTAAATATTCTACTATAATGCGCATCTTGTATAATGCGATTCCACTTTTAGAGCCCAAAAAAAGAGTAAAAATTTTATCCTCTTTTACAATGCGGTCCCCATTTTTTACTTGTCGCGAGAAATAAAATAGGCAAGAATATACAGAAAAAGAAAAAAGAAAGGGAGGGGGACCTATTTTACTATTGCTATTACCAGTCACTGCTTTTCAGGTCATAAAAAGTGGAAAACATCATGAGTTCATTACAGAAAAGTGAAAAACGTTTATAAAGTTCCATTGCAGGGAAGAGAGAGAATGGCTTACTGATAGTCTCTGACAACACTTCCTAGAAAGATAGTCTATGCATTGAAAATTTATACTTTGTTACATGACCATAGGTAGTCATAATTTAGGGCTTATTATTGGTAGAAATAGGATCAACAATGCCTTTTTATGATGATGTAACAATGTATGAATGTTCAGGACACAGGCTTTCCTTTTAGATGTTCGTTAATTTATTCAAAATGGCGGCATGTGAAGTGAGCTGTGTTTCTAACTTCTAATTTAGTTTCCTTATTTTATTTAGTGATATTTATAAATATCCAACATGTTTTATAGGTGATTACTGTTAACATTAATAATGTATAATAATTTAATAAAATTTAAGTGGAAAAATTAAGGGGATAATGGCAGTATTCGTTAATTTATTCAAAATGGCAGCATGCGAAGTGAGCCAGTTTAAATCTCCATCGAAGTTAGTTTCCTTATTTTATTTAGTGATATTTACTAATGTTCAAAGATTTTTTGTAAGTGATTACTGTTAACAAGAATAAATCGATATTAATTTAATAAAATTTAAGTAGGAAAATTATAAGATAGATGCAGTTTTGAAGTTATTTTCGTATTAGCCTTTGGTGACGGAAAATTAAAATAAAAAGTCAATTACTGTACTGTATAATGAACTGTACATTGTATATACTGTATATTACTGTACTGTATATTAAACGCTAATGTCATTTGAACTTCACCCCCCCCCCCTCGTCGTTGCAGCGCTAATATTATACTCTTGCATAATACAGTCCCACAAATTTAGGTGCTTTTTCGGGCCAAAATTTTTCGCATTATAGTAGAATATTTACGGTAGATGTTGTAAAAAAATAATGTTTACTGCTAATCTTTCATAATTTTAATTTCATAGTCATTTCCAATTTCCTTATAAAATTATATTTTTCTCTTCACTCTGACAATTAGGAACACAACTAATGTTTAACCATAGAAACAAAAATTTTGAACAACAGCAATTAAAAATTTCACTTCCGATACAGTCAACTAATGCCATTAACATGTCCAGCATCCACCATTTGCATTTTGTAAAATAATCAGTGACGTTTAATGGCAACCAATCACAACACAGGGGATAAAGGTCAATTGCTAAGCACAATCCCTATTGTGTGTGGCATGTTATCACACAGTTACAAAAATAACAGATTGCAATCAAATACTGAACGCAAGATACTGAGTACCAGTAACCATAGAAAAGCGGATCCTTCAATCGGGTACAATAAAAAAAACAATAAGAATTACGGGTTTCCCAAATATGACAGGCTCCAAAAGGTACCCCCGTGATCAGTACTATACAAATATAGTGTAACAGACAAGGCTAAAACAATTCTTGACAGCGCTAAAACTAAATACTACAAAGCCAAACCCCACAAGACCTTCTGTAATGAAGGTATATAAATAAAATGATTAACCATCCCAATAAAAGTATAACACATGCCTCCCATCACAGAATTTCCAAAGCGTGCAAGAAAAAAAAAAAAAAAAAAAAATAAATAAATAAATAACTAATCAACAAACAATGAATAGACACTATGAACAGGCCTCGTAGTGAGAAATAAAAAAAAATATAGGGTGCTGTTTTGATGCATTATAGGCCTGTTTATATTAATTAATGCGATCCCCATTTTTGTTTATTGTACATGTATATATTTTTATTTATTTACATTTATATTGCTACTATTTATTTATTTATTATATTTACATTTGCTTTTTTTTCTGAATTTTCCATAGACTTTTCTGTCGCCAGGCATGGGGGTGGGAGGAGAGTTCAAATGAACTTCGACCTAACGAACTACTGTTTAATATTGAATATACTGGTACATTACAGTGCATTATATGCTAGTTTCGTTTGAAATTCCTCAGATCAAAGTTAGTTTTACTCCAAACCCCCCCCCCCCTCCCTAGTCGTTGTAGCGCTAATTTTTCTGTCATGGCACAATTCTGGGTGCTTTTTCAGATTAACATTTTTCGCATTATAGTAGAATACTTATGGTATCTTGTGTTTTGCTGTAGCCAATCACGGTGTATTAATCTAACATAAGAAACATATCCTTACTTTTTACTATACTCTGTGCAATAAAAGAAAAAACTGGGCATGGTGCCAAAAAACTGAGTGCTCAGCCAGGCTTCTGATTGGCTAATAGCGATTCTGGCACCATGCCAGTTTTTTCTTTTATTGCACAGAGTATAATTGCCACCAATGTAATGCCATGAGCATGTCACGTGATTTTGTTGACAGTTATTCCGGTATTGCCAGAGGGTGCTGGCAGAGCCAATAAAAGTCCGTATTGGAGCAGTTTTACTGTATTTACAAAAATGATAATTCATCCGTTTAAAACGTGTTAAAATATCGTTAAAATAATACCCTCGCGCTAAATTTTCCGCTAGAAAAAGAAAAACGCGCTAAAATTGAATATTGTTTAAAAGAGGGTGCCACTCTCCCTCGTCATTTCGCTTTTCTACGGGAAAACGTTACTCATGGTTCTTTCTTTCGAGTAACTGGTCACGAAACTCATGACGATGTAATAGTGCGGTTGTGATATATTTGCGATATTAACCGACACTCCCATTTAAACACAATCCAGCTGTTATTTTGACCACCAGATGGCAAAACATCAAAGTCTGCTCTAAATAATCAGATATACAATAGAATTCAACAAGTAAATAAATAAATATAGACTGGAGGTGACCTCCAAACATGATGTATTAATTTTCTTTCGAAAAATGGAAGGAAAAATTCTGCGACCTGGGTTCGAACTTATAGAATTGAATAAGTTATAAACTTTAAGTTTTTTATCATAAATAAATGATTCAAAATGATTTATAGAAATTTGATAAATGAAGCATAGATTGCTCAAAGTGCCATCTACTTTCGGGACATGCCGATAGCATTGGAACAGTTACGAGAGTCATAACCTCTTCCATTTAGAAACCATGCAGTAGGTAAAAGTATTGATATGGCACATAAGTACTTATAAGACGATTAATCGTATTAATCGTCCTAGCTTTAAGATCCCAGGCTAATCCCGTACTTAATGCTGGGATCGACACCTAGCTGCCGCCACTGAATTACACACAATACTTCCGGTGCCAGTCATGAATATGTATGCATGTGGACATACGCCCTTTGAAAAATTAGCAATTCGAATGCAAAGGAGTTTTTTTCCGCAGCAATTTTTCCATTGATTGAATTTTGGATGAATAGACATATTGTTAATGTTTCTAATGCAGTATCAGTTCGACTATTTATTAAAATATAGGAGGATACGAAATATAGGAGATATATAGGACATTTTTGAACGATTTCTTCATAAAATAGGAAATATCGGAGAACTTCGAGGCCTGTATGAAGCACTCCAATAAAACAATAAATTTACAAAAGAAAGCCATAGCTCAAACGAAAAGGAATGTTCTTATATACAAAAATTCAAACAACCTGACTATGAAAGACGGGCCACCACTTTGCTGCTGAATTTGAATCACTGCTGCACTCAACTCCATGACAGATAGGCTAGTGTAAGGATCCACCACTAGACCCTGTCTGACAAACCATCTTGAAGGCAGAGTCCATCCCAAAGCGACAAATACGATGCTCGGCAAGCACAGGAAAAGGTGACCATGCCTGCTACAAACGATCTAACAGCGTTGGCAATAAGCAGGAGAGCTCCCTAGGTTAGTACCGGTGCTGTCATCTCTCGGGAATGGCATTCTCAATCAGTGGGGATGGTTGTCAGGTGTATCTTCCAGATGCTGTTATGGCTTACTCGTCCTCCATCATGGTGTTGTTGCTGGCTGCCCATGCCCTTATGCAAATAACACTGCAATTTATTCAGCTAGAGAGGATTCTATAGCTAGTTGAATCCCATGCACTAAGTAGAGTTCACTCCCGACCGGCTCAGCTTCCGAGTTCATTCGATGATTGGCTTCTCGCTGGCCAAGTCGCTTTCTAGTAGCTCGGGGCTTCTCAACGCCATCTGGTGGGAAACGATGAAAACACTGCAGAATAAACAGGTTATTGCTCCACATTTCAAAATGACGCTAAGAATGACGACAAGGCCAAATCAAAACACACATTTCAATGTTCAGATAAAGAAACGAACCAAATAGTCAGGCAATGAAAACAACAAAATAAGCTAGGCTTACAAAAACAACAGAGTGCTATAAAATTCGCTAGATAAACGACAAACTCGTGTGATTAAACATCACAAAGCTACGAGATAGATATCTGAAATATTCATCGAATGGAAACCCCCCCCCTAAAAAAATGCTAACAAGAAATGAACTTAAATGAATTCCTGTCGTTCGGGCATTTTTTTAAATTGATAGTTCTTAGGATTTCTTGACAATATTTAATAATGAGCTGTAACTAGAGATAATGAAGAATTAGCAAACTATTGAGAAACAATGGAAAGGTAGCAGACTAAGCACTCTCTTCGCTCGGCACTGTCTTGGTTTCGCCGGTAAACTACTGCAACTGAGCAAGTGACCCAGTGGTCATCGAAGTTCCCAAGCTGCCGTTAACAATCCAAGCATGCTGATAGAAGAAACGGTGACTGCTAGATCACACAAAGTGATGAATGCCCAAGTTTTACCTTAAGACATCAAGAGCAGAGTGCGAATTGTAACCACAAGTTACCAAATAGTAAGCAGACTTACTGGAATTGCAGAGCAGACAGACAAATGATCACGTACACCCACTGCCAGTCAAGAAGAGAAAAAGCAAGCCCCATGGAAGAAATTAAGGTCGCCTATCGAACACCTGAAGAGGAGTCAGCCACTGCTCTAAAGCACACTGGTAGAGCAACCTATGATGGGTGAATATGTGTGTCTGTTGTATCATTGACATTCACCACATTAGGGAAAGTGTAAGTCTAAAGTATGATTATGTGGTCAAGAATTATTTAGGCTAACTGTGCCATGGTAGGAGAGGGAGGGCCATCCATTGGGAGCATTTTAAAAGAATTCTTTAAGGTTTTTCAATATGAATTTTTACTGTGTTAACTCTAAGCTTTTTCATGTGTTCATTTTTACTGTATATTCACATTCAGAAATTGCAAAATTTCATCATAAAAACAGCCCAATCAAACTAGTAAACAAATGAATAAGAAAAAAAAATTACCTAGCATTAAGAAAAAAACAAACTAAAACTAAAAATCATCAAACCAAACAAATAAAACCAACATCTCAGAGAAGAAAAATTAAAAAAAAAAAAAAAAGTTTTTTGAACATTTTACATACTCAAATTATGTAAATGTAGGTTTTACTCAGGC
This sequence comes from Rhysida immarginata, assembly GCA_023313115.1. Classification (NCBI taxonomy): domain Eukaryota; kingdom Metazoa; phylum Arthropoda; class Chilopoda; order Scolopendromorpha; family Scolopendridae; genus Rhysida; species Rhysida immarginata. The sequence goes on from JAHWFO010099378.1 coordinate 442,166, forward strand.
AGGCAGTGACACTTTCTAATAATTGTGCTTGCTATAATAAGATACCATTTGAGGAATACAAAGAATTACTGAGCACAGAAAATGCATAAGGAAACATTCGCTTAGCTGGATACACTGTTAACTTTTCATTGTGATTTTTTTAAATTTCTCTCAGTAGATATGGAATCAATTAATCAAATCTCAGGAAGTGACTAGCACAATTTTGCTGCACTCCATATTGCATACAAATATTGCCTTAAAAAAAAAAAAAAAAAAAAAAAAAAAAAAAAAAAAGGTCGCTAAAGGTTTAAGAAATAGTTTTGCACCACTTTAAGCAAAATGTGATAAATATCAAAACTGCATATTATTGGTTTGGTTTTATGGGGTGTATTAAAAGCACACGACTGAAAGCCAATTCGGGGTGCATTAAAAAATTAAAAACCTTTATTATTGGGGGAGGAGTCGTCTTTCACAATTCACAGATAGAAAAAAAAACCGAACACTTGGTAATATATATATTATCAGTGAGATTACTTCTACTCAAACATCCTCCCCTCCCCCTATTAAAACATAGTTTTTTGTTGTTGTTGTTGTTTTCTGTCTTGTCTACGTTGCGTGAATACTAAGCAAAAATCTTTTTAACCGTACTGAAAAATTTCAAGAAATGAAAACCGGTAAATTAAACCTAAAAACGAACATAAATCAATCGAGTACTGATGAAAACACCTGTAAACAAAATAAAGACAAATATATTACAAAATAAAAATAAGTGAATAGTCATCTCGCTTTCACTTCTTTTTTTTTTTTTTTTTCATCGATTTAATAAAATGTGTTGGTTATCTACATGGAGAATAATGAAGGAATATTTTAAGTGTTTTTCCAATCTAACCTCGGCAAAAAATTCGTCCATAAAACCACCGTCTCGAGTATCGACGGTAACGGAAACGTCGTCGGCTCCTTCATCTTCATCACTTTGTGCCTATTTTAACAGAATATACAAATATTAGACAAGTATCTAATATTCCTATTACGTATATTATAAAAATCCAAACTTTTTCGGTCTATTTTAATTTTTAATTCAACAAGTGTAAGCCTGATATATAAAGCAGATGCCATTACAACGGCATTTAAATTGGATTTACGAGAGCACATACCGCTTTTAACGCCGCCAATCTATCTTTAGTCATTTTCAATTGCTTTTTGTCACACTAGCTGATCCTCGAGTGACAAAATTTCTTAGTGTTCCTTCACAATACTTCTCATTTAATATAAGCGCTCAGTCGGAATAGAAACTGATTTTAAAAAAATCAATAAAACAAAAAAAATGATTTTTAACGCTCTAACCTACGATCATACTACGATACGTTCGCGCATGTGCCAAATCAAGGAGAAAAAAGTATGACGTAATCGAAACTAGGCGGAATTTAAATTTTAAAATTACCATCTAATGTGATTTTAAATTTGAAATTATTTAAATTTCCATTTAACATTATTTTTAAAAAATTGATGAAATCCTTTCCTAGCCTTCTAAATGCTTTTATAAAATGCGCGCCAATTCAATTGAACCGGTTCGAGAGTGGTGGTAGCGAACGTCTCGGACATTACTGGCTAAATCGTAAGTTTCATAGAGAAATCCCATCTTTATCTTTTTCATCCTTGGTCCTGTGAGTGTTCTTTATGTTTTTATCGCTAATTAAGCCATTGCCTATCCTGAGTATGAAATAGTTTATAACAATTTGTTTATAATCAAACACTTTTGATGCCTGTCATTGGTTCAAGAGAATCTTTTGTTTGCACAGATGATACCTAACGATAGCATTTTAATATTTTCAAAACTGTTTTACCGACACTATCTTAGAAAATGAACTAAATGACATTATCTTTTCAGAATATTAAAGCCGTTTCTCGAAAACTATTACATATTTAATTTCATTGCAGAATTGTTTTCGTATATCATTAAGCCTATTTACTAAAACTGAAATATTATTACTGCAGTTTTCGAATTTAAAATGTCAACTACTTGGTTTTCTTTTATTAGAAATTGTGGGCTAAAGATTTTAGAACTATGGCACAAAACGAAGGCGATACTATTCCCACCTTTAAGGTAAGATATCCCCTCCACCCCATTTTTTTTTTTTTTTAAGTTTACAAAAACATCTTTAATTTTACAACATCGATTTTTGATTCCTAAGGTTTGAAAAATTCATTTTCGTAAAACTGCGTGCCAAAACTCTGCATGGTATCTAGAATCAGAAGAAATTAAACACGTGGTGATTGATCTACAGAAGATCTTTCATAATGGGGGAAATAGGAATTCCTCGCGTTTTCACGGACAGGTCTTCTAAATAGCCATTTCTTTATGAACTTTAAAATGAACGAATCCATCATTTAAAACCTTCGACGGCAGTGCCACTTTATGACATGTTTAAATTTCATGTTTTTTGTTTTTGTTTTTTTTTTTAATTTAAGGAAACTTGCATGCTTATGACCAAATAGGTTGGGTTATGTATATTTAGGTAACCCCCCTGGAGGGGGCCGTCGTAGGCAGAACGCCAAAGGCCATTCGTGACCAGTTAGGCCCGCAGGGCCGAGAGTGGTAAAAATCGCAAAACTAAGCTTGCGGTTTTGGTCAGATAGTAGAAATTTACCAGTAATTTAAATATCCTTAATGCGGTTTTAAAATTTTAAAGCATTTTCATAATGAAGCAAATTTTTATCATACTGATATTTTATATCCAAATTATTATATTCTGTGCAATAAAAGAAAAAACTGGCGTGGTGCCGGAATCTGCTATTAGCCAACCAGAAGCCTGGCTGAGCGCTCAGCTTATATGCTTCTGATTGGCTAATAGCATATTCTGGCACTGTGCTGGGTTTTTTTTTTACTTGCGCAGACTTTAGAACCTCAAAGGTATTCCAGAGTATAAAAAATGCACCAGTTTACGCATTACGTATGTTCCACGTCCGACGTTTTCTACCACATCTGATCAGTGTTGCCAGGTTTTTCTACCCCGAAAATCCCAAAACTCGTGCACAAAGTAGATGAAAAACCACAGAACTTTAATATCCGGTTAATTTTAAATTATGACTCGTATTATCCAAAATAATTCATGATAAAATAAATAAAAATAAAAAGGAACAAGCAAACAGTAAAAAAAAATTTATAGGCTCAATGCAGAGTTCATATTTTCGACATCAGGGTCATCTTGGCAGCAAAAATTAGCCTTTTCTGAACGAGTCTATTCCACTGCATGTATTGATAACGTGCAGAATCCGGGTACTTTGCTGGTCACGTGAGCGTGACGTCAACATACTCGGTGAAAACAACGCGTAGTTTTCTACATGCTAATATGCAGAAAAGTTGCGTTGTGGTATTTTGTACCAACCACAATTTAAATAATGATAAAAAATGATCATTCTATGAATTTCCAAGAAATAAAGAACGATGGAATTTGTGAACAGCTACCGTAAAGAGGAAAATTGTGGCGCAAAAAAAAGTCCTTCAAAGTATGCTGTTATTTGTGCAGATCACTTTATATCGGGAATCGGACAAAATCTCGGGGTCTTATTTATAAAACAAAAACAATACACTTGTATGGGGCAGGTCTACATTTTAACAATTTTATTTCATTTATAGTGAAAATGGAGCATGGATAAAGACTTTGAAGGAATCATAGAATTTTTGGAGCGTAATTTATATCCCTAATACCACAGGACAAAATGTAACCAGATGAAAAGCAACAAAGTCTCAGGATCTATTAAACATGAGATAATATTAATACAAAATTAAATATACAATCAATTGGTTACTCCTGCCATTGGATGCGGATGCCATTCAGCGAAATAGGTGCCCACATTTACATTAATCATAAAAAATCATAAGTTGCGACAGAAAATGCTTCTCCTCATCAGAGACAAGTGGCGCTCAGGCTCGAGAGAGGGTTCTGGTATTTGCGACAGACGAATGCCTGGCTCATTTACAAAAGACGAATGCGGGCGAATGGACTCGCAGTGTTGCAACTCTGCTCTTTCAGCGATTGCATACAATAAGAGCTGCTGTAGGAGATTAGTTGTCTGTACACTTTCATGAGTTTTCATGACATCCAAATCTCAATGCCTGTATGAGAAAATGTTTCGAGCACTCAACGCAAGAACTCTGATTTGACGTGATCAGAGTACTGTGATCTGCCTTGATATATTCGAGCTATCGGACATTGTATCTGTATCCGATGACAGGAGCAATATCTTTTTTTCTGTATAATTTTATTGTTGGTTAATATTAACTCATGTTAAAGAAAATCATAAATGAAATAAAATTATTGTTAAAATGTAGATCTGCCTCATTCATATTTATTGATTTTGTTTTATAATACTAGATCCTGAGACTTTGTTGGTTTTCGTCTGTTGCATTTTGTCCTGTGGCATTTTATTCGGACATCGTCCCTAACAGAGAGATCTTGTTATTCGAAAACACAGAAATGTGTAATATAAATAATAACCAGACCTTGTTCCCCTTTCCTTTTTAATAATTAACTATTAGTCATGGTTTTTGTATATTTGTTGTTTTTTTTATATACAGATATATTCATGTTTCACTTCACTATTAAAAAAAGGAAAACGTTTTGTTTTGGCTTTTTATTATTACCTCCTTGCATTGTATTTTTATTATTATTACCTTGTACTGTATTTCTCCTTATTTCCCAAGCTTTCCACCCACCTTTTTTAACAAAACTTTTCCACCTTAAATTCGAGCCATAATTATAATATTTAATAAAATCCATAATAACTTTAATGTAAATTTATAGAGTGAACCTAAAAGTCAATTCACCTATTTAAACTTGGAAGGGTGAAATTATTTTTGAATCACCCTGTATAATAATCTATAAAAATAAAGATTGAAATTATAGCTCATTGAAGAAGCATTGCAGAAATTTAGAACATAAATGAATCTTCGTTAAAATATAGACCTGCCTCATTCATATCTATTGATTTGATTTTATAAGATCCTGAGGCTTTGTGGCTTTTCATCCGGTTGCATTTTATCCTGCACCCTAGGAATCACATTGATGTATCTGAAACTAATTGAAACGACGTGCTTGTTTTCACCGAGTTGTAGCCCCGCATATAGCGGTGACGTAATGTTCACGTAATACGCATGTTATCAATTGGTCACTGCGTTTGGTTTTCATTTGTTTTGTTTTTTTCTAATGGCAAAAAGTATTGGATTCAAACCGGCTATACATTTTAATAAGTTTCCAGATTTATATAAGAGATTCCAGCTCTGAGCAAATGTCATTATGCGATGATTTTAGATGCTTAAAAAAAACTTGAGAGTATTCTTGTGTAATTGTATACAGTGATTATGTTTCATGCAAAGGCAACGGGGTTCTATCAAACTGCTGCAATCATTTGTAAACTTCCTGTACATTCTAACTGCGTGTTGTTAAAATCAACAGTGATGGAATCAGATTGCATCGAAACTCTTGTTAAATTCTCTGAGCTCCGTTGAGTCTCATCGGAACTTTAGGTTGGAGAGTATGATTTTGCAACAACCCGAAGCGATGTTTTCTTCATTGAATCAGATCACGTGACCCATTTGCGAACAAAAAATGGTGGCGACATATGGTGCGAAGAACCCACTGTGGAGATATAGAACCTCTCTATGTAATAAATTACTTTTGCCCACTTTTTAGGTAGTAAATCTAAATAATAGACCACTGCTCAGTTAAAATATCTTCGTTATTTCTTCTTTTACCGATTAAAATTCTTCTCATAAAATTTCAGAGCTGTTGTGAGGAGAGGGGCCTACCCTGGTCTTAGCCCTTAAGGGGAGCCGCCAGAGCTGTACAAAATATATTAAGGGGGCACAAAATAAAATTAGAGAGTACAGTCATGGACAAAAAAAAATGCTCCCTCACTCGATGCTGCTATATTTTAAATGAGCGTTTACTACTTTTGCCACTAGGTGTCTGATATCGTTTAGTTCAAAGCGTATATCGAAAATCGGAACAAAAAGTTACTCGCCAAGATGTCATCTTATTTGCACCAATCATCTTCGTTTTACCCGATGTCGTTCAACATCTATAGACACCATCAAGAGAAATCATCGCTGGGCTCAGGCCTCACTCCTTTAAATCGAACACGCAATGGCTGCCATCATCACACTGACGTCGACGCCTTCCTGCATATCTTAGCAAAGTTCTAAAACTTCGACTCTCGTTTAAATAAACTTAACATACTAATATTAAATGTTTATAACGTGGGTGCTAATTGCACCATTTATACAGAGTAAACAACTCCTCTAAATCTTCGTAGGCCATGTACTATACGCTCGAAGAGCGAAGCAAAACATGACCGCTCAACATGAACGATTTTAGAAGAGAACAACAAAAAAAAATATAATACTAATTCTTTTTAACAACAATGCTCATTATAAAAGATAAACGATTGTTTGCTGGAGGCTAAACGAAAATTCTTGAAAACCAACAATGTCAGCCGCCAACAAACATCGCAACAAACGAAAACAAAGAGAATCACACACGACAGACTCTGCGTTGTCGGCGGGATGCTCGCAAAAGAGCGGCCGTGCTCCCATTAAACTAAACACAACTCAGCACATTCATTCACATTCTATATTCAAACAAACTGACTAACACCACCCACCACAAAACAACCACATCCTAACCACACGAACAGAAAACAAAAGGCAAACAAACCACCCACAACGATCAAAACAAAAGAGCATCGCGCACCCCCTCTCATAACCAGTTGCACGCTATTTTCCCTTCCCGTCGGACATATGCAACCCGAACTGACATCAAATGTCACAATAGATTTACTTCGTGACTCGACGCACTTAAATACATTCTTCTTTGGCAGTGATATTTTAAGAAATATTAAATGGGTTTATTTCTTTACTTACGGTATTCTAGATAGTATTAAAATCCTCGTTATTGTGACGAATTCATAAGAGTGTGGACGAGATACCGCATTAATTGCAAGAAAACTCCACTATTTTTTTTAAACATTAACTTTTTGTTTAAAAAAAAACGTTAAGAATAATTGTGTAAAAAAACAAATAAAACATCAATAATAATAATAAGGGTTTCCTATTTATGATATCAAAGTTGCCACCTGCTCTACCCACTGGATTTCCCCCTTTAAAAAAAATAACTTTGTCTCGACAAAATTTTCCGTACAATCCTTTGTTTTCGAAATATTTCCATGTCTACACTTAAATGGACCACCCTGTATAATTGGTTAACTGATTTTCTATCCGATCGTCTTTATACTTTAACTATATTTAACAAATCTTCTTTGCCTCTTATACGTAATCGTGGAGTTCCCCGGGGTTCCTTTTCATCTCCGCTTCTTTTCAATCTTTTTATTAACGATCTATCTTATGCCCTTTGTCCCTCTTTTGCTATATTTTATGCTGATGTTACTGTCTTCAATTTGCAAAATATTATTAACCATTCTCTCTCTATTCTAAGTAAATGGAATTCCGCTAATCACTTGTTGTTAAATCTTAATAAAACCAAGTACATGGTCTTTCATCAACGTAACAAGCGTTATGTTCCACTTGACTTGCCTATTTTTGATAATTCTAAGCCTCTCTATCCTACTAGCTCCTTTAAGTACTTGGGTATTCATTAACCCCCTGACTTGTCTTGGAATACACATATTAATGAGCTAGTTAAGTCACTTTAGAAGATTGGGTTTAATCTCGCATCTTCACTACCTTCCTCCCACGATTCTATTATTGTATCATGCGCCGTTTCATTCAACGCTTTATGGCATTCGATTTTGAGGTTGAACCTCTAACTTCAATCTATCTTGGCTTTACCGAATCCAAAAATGGTTTCTTAGAGTTTTATTTAAACTTCGTAAATCTACGCCTGTTTCGCACTATTTTTCTTCTCTTGGGGTCTTGACCGTTTATCAAATTTATAGTTTACAAGTAGTAACGTTTACTTATAAGGTAATTAATGGTCACTTAAAGCTCTCGACGTCTTTTTCGATCGAGTATCATTTGGATTTTCATTCCTATGCTACTCGGTCTGTGAACTCGATCCGCCTTCCACTGGTCCGTAGGAAATTTTCAACGTCGTTGTATTTCTTATGCTGGCATCAGATGGAGGGTGTTTGTACCTGCCACTCTTCGTGCTTCCCTGACTCCCGCCTCTTTTAAAAGGAATGTTAATTGTACTTGTTTTTCTACTAACCCCTGTTAATTTTTTTTTCTTATTATTATTATATTATAGTTTTTTTGTAATCCTAAATTTGATTTTTGGTTATTTATAGATTTTTGCTTTGTGTTTTTTATTTTTTTGGCTTGTTTGTTATTTATCATTATTTTGGTTTTCTAATTTTTATTAATTTTATGTTTTTTCGTGCTTTTTGTACTTTACCTTCCGGAGACCTAACTCGTCGGCCTATGGCCATACTGGCTCCGGCCAGGTAATTTGTGTAAATTTTTTTTCCCAAATAAATAAATAAATATATAAAATAATTCTTAAAATTTCACTGCCAAAAAAGACTGTATTTAAGTGCGTCGAGGCATGAAGTAAATCTATCAACAAACAAAACGATACTGTCATTGAACTGTATATGACAAAATGAGGTACC